>JAJOZX010006762.1:42500-239922 GCA_023014485.1 Bathynomus jamesi | reverse complement strand
ATAAACTAGTACCTTAACCAAAACATAGCAGATCTATCGATGATTCGTCAGAATTTAGGTCTGGTTTTAGTTTATAAATAAACAAAGACTCCATAATTTAAGCTTAAGGTCAGAGCTTCCGGCAACAAGTACGGCGAAATTAGACTGTGAAATTGGGTGGTTATTGTTGTGCGAGTGATTACGTATGAGAGAATTAGGTGGTTTGCCAAGGGGTAAATTTGTACGGACCGATTTACCGAGATGTTCGTAAATACGAGATTTTAAATGTCTTTTAGTTTTTCCTATATATGACCCCATACAGTGGTCACACTTGTATTGATAAACTATGGATGACTTAAGAAGTGTAGGAATAACATCCTTGTATTTAAATAAATGGTAAATCGATTTAGACGGGGTGAATATAATTTTTATACATAGTTGTGGGTAGAATTCCTTGAGCAATTTAAAAGTTTGTTTCTAATGTTAAAACTTGAGGTTCCCATATAGGGCAAAGTAAAATACAGGATATCTTTGGGGACTGTAATTAAGTCTCTAGTTGTAGGGCTTATTAGTCTATTTAAGGTTCTGCCTATTGTAGTCAACACCAGTCTAGAAGGGAAATTATTCTTGGCAAGGAGTTTTCGGATGAAATCTAGTTCATCGTGTAGTTTAAAGTAATCTGAACAGATATTGAAAGCTCTATTGGTCAGAGTCGAAATTAAGTTTCGTTTTAAACCTAAAGGGATAAAGGAAGAAAAGTTCGTAGTAAGATTGGTGAATGTCGGCTTTCGGTAAACGGAAGTTTCAAAAGAGGAATTAGTTTTTATTATCTTAATGTCCAAAAAGGACAGAGAGCTATTAGATTCAACTTCTGAAGTAAATTGAATATTAGGGTGCTTAGAATTAAGGTAATGACGAAACAAAGGGATATGGTCTGGTGATTTAAACTTGAGAAAAGTGTCATATATATATATATATATATATATATATATATTTATATTTTGCATTCCTCTGAATCCAGTTGGTCTTCAAAACTTGGATTCACCACTCCAGTGAAGTCAATACCCATAGTTATGATTGAGTAAATGGTATGTGTCCTACAGGTAGGTCTGGAAGGTTTGAGGTTTTGAAGGAATCCAATCGGTTTGCAAGGAATGTGTGTCTGTTGATGAAATATGTTGAGTGATTTTTCTTTAAGAGAAGAATTGAATGCTTGGAGTTGTATGTATATATTTATATAGTGTAGGTTGTGTGTAAATGTATTTTTTATGTTGGGTTTTATTTTTGAGCTTTGTATTAGGTTAACTAATTTGGCTGAGCAAACATCCACAAATGTTGCATTTGAGACCCTTATATCAAGCCTTGTCTGTTTTATGCCTATATTTGTAATAGGACTTACAATAGGTTGCGCCTATACATCAAATAGGACTTAGAATAGGTTTACGCCTATATGTCAAATAGGACATAGAATAGGTTGCGCCTATATGTCAAATAGGACTTAGAATAGATTGCGCCTATATGTCAAATAGGACTTAGAATGTATGTGTTAAGTGGGTGTAGGTTTGAGTTCGTGCAATTGCTTTAGGTCTGTCTGATGTTAAAGTTCTAAGTTGAATTTTTTGATGTTAAAGTTCTGAGTTTAATTTTTTTATGTTAAAGTTCTGAGTTGAATTTTGCGATGTTAAAGTTCTGAGTTTAAAATTTTGCGATGTTACAGTTCTGAGTTTATAATTTTGCGATGTTAATGAGTCTTATGAGTAAGTTAAATTGCTGAAATAAATTTTATAACTTACAACACAGGTTGAATTAAAAATTTAGTGTTTTTAGTTAGAATAGGCCTTAAGTGTAAAGAGTAGGGCCTACTTTTTGAGGTAGGCTTCTTTTATATTTAAATTGCAAATTTTAGTGTTTCAAGTAGGCCTTTAGTGCACGAGTATGTTAGGCCTTATAGCTAAGGTATAGTGGCCCTACTAAATAGGCTTAGGTTGTGGGCCTACTAAATATACTTATGTTGAAATTGGTCTTTTTATAGGACCTAAAATGAGTTAAGCCTGTTAAATGAACAAGTTTTTGTTTTGATTTAAAGAGTAGGACCTATTAAATAATCTTAATGTGAAGTGAGCCTACTAAATAGGCTTATGTTGAAACATGCCTATTTTTTGTATGACTTAATACGAGTTAATTCTGTTAAATGAACAAGCCTTTGTTTACGGTTTGTGTAAAGGTAAAGTTTGTGTTAGTGTAAAGGTAAAGGGATCGGTTCCCCATAGACGGGCCACCATGTGAAAAACTGTATAACGCTATGGGCTCATTGCCTGATACCCTCATCCGTTGGAAATTTCCAGCAGATTATAGTGGAGATTTAACGACAAAAGCCCTACGTTTTTTCTTTAGAGTTATGTATGTATAGGTCTTCAAACGAAGTATAACGGATTTCGACTTTACGACGGAGGATATTGCACAAGTCATAGGGAAACTAAAAACACACTCAGCGGCAGGACCGGATAAATGGAATGCCACACTGATCAAAAACTGCAAGAATGCTATCGCTGAGCCACTATACTGGATATGGAGACGATCATTAAACACGGGAGAAATACCGGGCATCCTGAAGAGCGCGAACATAGTCCCAATATATAAAGGAGGAGATCGATCCGAGGCCAAAAACTATAGGCCAGTGTCGCTTACATCTCATCTCACCAAAATATTTGAAAGAATTGTTAGACAGAAAATCTATGACTTTTTGGAAACTCAGAAAAAATTCAATGGTAACCAACACGGGTTTCGGTCAGGCAGATCATGCCTGTCACAACTAATGGAACACTCCAACAACATTATTGATTCACTTGAAAGTAATGAAAACTATGATGTACTGTACACAGACTTTGCTGAAGCGTTCGACAAGTGTGACCATGGAATCATAATACATAAACTGAAATATATGGGAATAACAGGAAAAGTAGGGAAATGGATATATAATTTCCTTAGTGAGAGGAGGCAAGTCGTTACAGTACAAGGAGTATCTTCATCAGAATCAGAGGTCCTCAGCTCAGTACCACAAGGAACGGTATTAGCTCCACTACTCTTCATAATCATGCTAACTGACATAGATGAGGACGTTACCAGAGACAGCACAGTAACATCCTTTGCAGATGACACAAAGATCAGTAGAAAAATACGAAAACCAGAAGACATAGGATCTCTACAAACCGACATAAACAAAATTTACAAGTGGACGGAAGACAACAATATGAAGTTTAACACCGAGAAATTTCAGCTATTACGGTACGGAAAAAGAGAAGACCTAAAGTCCATGGAATATTATACCCCAAATGGACAGGAAGTCCAGAGAAATTCCAGAGCAAAAGATTTAGGGGTTGTAATGACAGATGATGCGAAATTTGAAACACAAAATAAGATAGCAGTAAACAGAGCAAAGAGAATAACGGGTCAGATATTGAGAACTTTTAAACGAAGGGATAGGAATGTAATGATCCCTCTACTGAAAACCCTGATAATACCCAAACTGGAATACTGCTCGGTCCTAGCATCCCCATATAAAAAAGAAGACATTAGACAGCTGGAGGGGATTCAAAGAAGTTTCACAGCCAAGATCAATGGGTGCAAAGAACTAAATTACTGGAAAGGTTACGAGAACTAGACCTATATTCACTGGAAAGGAGAAGAGAGAGATACACCATTATTTACACTTGGAAAATAATGGAGAAACTAGTCCCTAATCTTACTCTGAATCCCATAACTCCCCAAACAACGGTGGAAAGTAGAAGCGGTAGACTGTGTCGTATTCCCAAATTGAAGGCGAGACAGGGAACATCCTTAACCCTGAAAGAAAATAGTTTTGTAGTGAGAGGACCAAAACTATTTAATCAGTTGCCCAAAGACCTAAGAAACACGAAGGGAGTTGCAGTGGAAATCTTCAAAAGAAGACTTGACGCCTCGCTCAGAACAATCCCCGATGAGCCGGGCGTACCTGGCTATGTGAGGTGGAGAGCGCAAGAATCCAACTCACTACTTCACCAGGCCAACTCGAGAGGAGGAGCGACACGCTTGACCTTCGCGAAATGAGAAATCATCACGTGGAACCTTTGTAAGGTTGTAAGGTTATATATATATATATATATATATATATATATATATATATATATAATAATATATATATATATATAATATATATATATATAATATATATATTATATATATATATATTATATTATATATATATATATATATATATATATATATATATATATATATATATATATATTATATATATATATATATATATATATTATATATATATATATATTATATTTTATATATATATATATATATATTTTTTATATATATATATATATATATATATATATATAATATATATATATATTATATTTTATATATATATTATATTATATATATATGTATATTATATTATATTTATATATATATTATATTATATTTATATATATATATATATTACACTGGTATGCATATGAAATTTTTTTGTCTGCTGTGAGGGTTTTTTCAACTCATATTATATAATTCGACCATGCTGAATTCAAAAATGACATTGGTTTTCCTCAATCAGGTCAGGTTTTTTCTCTATTGGCCATTTATTATAAGTCCAATTTTATCCCCAAATTTATTGATTTTTTTAGCTTAAACACTGTAGATATGAGTAATATTATAAGAACACTCGTGAAAAATGAAAACATTGTGTGAATAAATACTTTTATTCATACAATGAATATTGAAAAAACTTTATTGAGGAAGGAATGAAGTTTTTTTGGCTTTCCGTCTGTGTTTTTCTTCGGGCACGTCTCGCTTCAAACACCAGCAATAGTCCGCCTGCATATTGATATCCCAGTTTCCCTGGTACCTCTCTTCCATTATTTTGATATCTTGGTGAAATCGTTCACCCTGTTCCTCACTATAATCCCCGCACTTTTCAGGAAAATAGTCCAAGTGGGACCACAAAAAGTGCATTTTTTTGGACATGCGCTACCCATGAGCTTTGAAAGCTTCCATCAAGTTTTCGACAACGGACTCGTATTCTGGACTTCTACGCTTGCCAAGAAAATCAGTGACAACTGATTTGAATGCCTGCCAGGCATTCTTCTCAGTTGGAGTCATTGCGTTTTCGAACTGAGTATCCTTGATCAAAGTTCGAATTTGAGGACCATCAAAAACCCCAGCATTTAGTTTAGCATCAGATATATGAGGAAATTTACTCTCGAGATATCGGAATGCTGAACCCTCCTTATTCATTGATTTGATGAAATTTTTCATCAAGCCCAGCTTAATATGAAGTGGTGGGAGCAAAATTTTTGTTGGTGGTACAAGGGGCACTGAAACGACATTATGCGACCCAGGTTCAAAATTCTCTCTGGATGCCCATTCACGCTGTGCATAGTGCTTCTCATCCGCTCGGCTATCCCATTTGCAGAGGAAACATGGGTATTTCGTGTATCCCTCTTGCATTCCCAATACAAATGCCACAATCTGAAAAAAAATGAAAATATTTAAAGAATTTAGAGAATTTGTTCTATCAGATAAAAAAATCTATGCATTGGACTGTATCACTTCTGTGGGGAAGTTAAGTGTTCTTATACGCTCTCAAATAACCTTAGAAAAACAACATAGTCAATAGCAATAGTTTACTTATGATATTAGTATTACCTTCAAATCTCCACAGATCCTCCAGTTATGTTGGTCGTATACGAAAGCATCCAGTAAATTTTTCATGTTATCGTAGCTCTCAGTAAGTTGTACGGAATGTGCTACAGCGACTGATGCAACCCTATTCCCAATGTTGAGAAGTACTGCTTTCAAACTTCGTTTAGACGAGTCTATAAATAGCCTCCATTCTGATGCGTTATATGGCAGGCCCAAGGATTCGATTAGCCCCTCAACATTGCAGCAGTACACTGAGGAAGAGGTTTTCGTGCACTGGAAAAAACTTGCGGAATTCTTCCTCTCGTTTCCTATACCAGGAGAATGTTGTTCCCGGAGCCAGCAAGTTGTCCTCTCGAAGTCGTGAGCCCAAGATCTCGGCAGCTAGTGTGGAAAGTCCTAAATCCCTGGTAAGATCATTAAGTTTGGCCTGGTTGAGAGGCCTCGGCTCATTTGAAGCGGTATTTTGAGGTATATACGACTGGGACTGGTCATTGGCATTGGTCATTGATTCATCATCAGAATCATCGAAGTCCAGGGTTTGAGGTGAGTCGGGTATTGGAATTCCAGGACCATGGGGTACAGGTCTCATAGAAGAAGGAATGTCAGGGTATACAACAATGTGTTTATTCTTCTTTTTAACTCCTGAAAATAGAAACACAGAAACATGGATATAAAACTTGCATATGAAATAGAAGAAGCATTCAGACAGTGGCGGCTCGTGAGGGAACGCTGCGGTCTGTAAAATATGAAATAGGTCGATGGAGTCTGTATATTTTTGTTTTTCATTCATATTGTCCCTTCAGGGACAATATGAATGAAAAAGAAAGAAAATATACAATCATTGTATATGTAAATGTAACTTGTATAACAATATGTATGTGTAAATGTATTTTCTATAACAATATGTATATGTAAATGTATGATTACCATTATGGTGAATATTATGCTATATATGGTGAATATTACATTATGGTGAATATTATGTCAAGTTTCATACGAGGATTTCAAAATATTAAAAGAAAAATAAATTTATAAGCCCACCTTGGAGGTTTGTCATGCAGAAATAGCAATCTGTCACGTGATCCTTTCCTTCTCTCCAAATCATGGGAATTCCAAAAGGCAAAGATTTCGCTCTGCCTTTGCTCCATCTTCTCAAATTTTCAATGCACGTCTTGCAGCACATATGAGGGGCGAAATTTTTGTCCTGGTCCACTAGCTTAATTCCAAAGTATGCTCTATACATTGTCTTCACAAATTTAGTGATTTGGGACTGGTTATTTGGCATGGTAACCGTCCCACATATGTAGCAGAATCTATTGGGATCATTTTTACACGCTCTATTCATTATGAAATATTTTATCTATATGCCTGAAAAGTAAAAAAAGATATTATACAAGTGAAACAAGTGATGATAGATGTTACTGTTCCAATTCCGCTTTGACAAAATCATGAAAAATTCTATTTTACTTATGAGGCCATAGCCGGATAACCTGAGCTGATTGAGAAAAGGGGATTGCAGATTCGAAATCAGCAGGAAACACTCTATAAGAATCACTTACAAAACCCTTGACAGCAAAATTGATGCATACCAGTGTTATATATATATATATATGTTATATTATATATATATATATATATATATATATATTATATTATATATATATATATTATATTATATATATATATTATATTATATATATATATATATTATATATTATATTATATATATATATATTATATATATATATATTACATTATATATATATATATATATATATATATATATATATATATATATATATATATATATATATAATATATATATATATATATATATATATATATATATATATATATATATATATGTTATACTTTGTTATACTTATGTATGGAATACTTTGCCGGTAGAAGTAATTAGTAGCACGTCTATAGACATTTTTAAAAATCGATTAGACGCATATATTGATAGATTGGGTATAGTTTAAGTTAGTAAAATTAAGGGTTGGATAAGATAGATTTTGATTCTCTTTTCATTAAAGATCACAATAACCAAACTAGAGGTGATAGTATGAAATTATTTAAACCAAGATTTAGAACAAATTGAAAACATAGTTTTACAAGTGTTGTGAGATATAGGGAGACAGCATCTTGGGTTAGAGGATACTCTCTGTCCTTACACACCCCATTTAAAGAGATTCCTCTGCCGAACAGTGCCCCCCATAGTACTGTGAGGTATTGAAAAACTCATTATCTTCACTTGCCCCACAAACACCTTTAAATGGGATACCCAAAATGGGTGCACACACATTTCTACATTACTGTACAGTCTTTACAGCCAAACCTACACTTTTCCTCCTAAGTATATATATTGTAATGTATATGGTTATAAATCGTGACATGGTCCGCAATTGATATAGCCCGTGACGTATTTTTGGTTGGCAAGGTACTGGTACTGATGGATACCGTAATGAAATTGACTGGATTCTTTGTATCTGATATATTTGCATGTCGGTTATAAATAGATATAGAGTGTAACATATTTGTGGATAGTAGTCTATTATGACTTGATCCTCTGGATCCAGAGACTATCTTTAGTTTTAAATTGAAAATTAATTAGTTTTAAATTGATAATTATTTAGTTTTGTAAAAATTGGTTGTTGCCAATGTAGAGGCAGTTTTTACATAGTAGAGCCACCTCTATGGGCAGAAGTGGCCCCTAGTGTGCCCATTATAAAAATTTCATATGTTCTTATGTTCTTTGTGGTTCGGAGCCCACGTAAAATTGTAGGTCCCCTCCGCCACCACGGAGGACATGCACAATACACAATTACGAACACAGTTAGGTAGACCAGCCATGAGTGGATCCTAGGGTCTTTGTTGGTCTGAATAACATATATATATATATATATATATATATATATATATATATATATATATATAGAGTATATTGTTTATATATATATATATATATATATATATATATATATATATATATATATATATAATATGTTTATATATATATATATATATATATATATATATATATATATATATATATTAAATAATCATTATACTCTAAACAATATAATAAAAAAATAACATTTACAAGACAAATCAGGCTGTACTCACCAGGAGGTAATGTATCTCTAACAGAAATGAGGTTTGAGACGACTTGTCATACAAATCCATCGCTTTTTAGGAAGCGAACGTATGAATACTTTCTGTTCGTTTAGAAAGGGTCAATGTGGGTGTAGAATTGTAATTTTTATAAGGGTAATCCTAATCAAGAAGAGTATCTTCTTGACACTTTTAATAAATGAATAAAAAAATATAACAACAAAACACAACAAAATATACAACAAAATATAATAATAATAATAATATTAATAATAATAATAATAATAATTTTATTGTTGTGCTACGTGCATAAGGCCTATAATAGCTATACAGAGAAAAACATATATTGTATATATATATGCAATATTAATATTATTATTATTATTATATTTTGTTGTATATTTTGTTGTGTTTTGTTGTTATATTTTTTTATTCATTTATTAAAAGTGTCAAGAAGATACTCTTCTTGATTAGGATTACCCCTTATAAAATTACAATTCTACACCCACATTGACCCTTTCTAAACGAACAGAAAGTATTCATACGTTCGCTTCCTAAAAAGCGATGGGATTTGTATGACAAGTCGTCTCAAACCTCATTTCTGTTAGAGATACATTACCTCCTGGTGAGTACAGCCTGATTTGTCTTGTAAATGTTATTTTTTTATTATATTGTTTAGAGTATATTGTTTATTTTATATATATATATATATATATATATACCACACATATATTGTATATATATATATATATATATATAATGAACAGGAACACCAGAGAAAATACAAACATCCTTCAAGGTTTAATAGTACAACGTTTCGGAATGCACTAATTCCATCTTCAGGGCTAAAACAATAAAATTCCAAATCACATACAAAATTACAAATACAAATTGCTTAATAACAATTTAAAATAAACTTTAAAAAAAAAAAATTATAAAAAGTAGCTAAGAAAATGTAAAACATTAAAACTAAAAGGTAAATAAATGTGAAGTTAAAAAGTTAAAATTATAAAAAGTAAAGCATTAAAACTGAAATGTAAATAAAATAAACTAGTACCTTAACCAAAACATAGCAGATCTATCGATGATTCGTCAGAATTTAGGTCTGGTTTTAGTTTATAAATAAACAGAGACTCCATAATTTTAAGCTTAAGGTCAGAGCTTCCAGCAGCAAGTAGGTGAAATTAGACTGTGAAATTGGGTGGTTATTGTTGTGCGAGTGATTACGTATGAGAGAATTAGGTGGTTTGCCAAGGGGTAAATTTGTACGGACCGATTTACCGAGATGTTCGTAAATACGAGATTTTAAATGTCTTTTAGTTTTACCTATATATGACCCCATACAGTGGTCACACTTGTATTGATAAACTATAGATGACTTAAGAAGTGTAGGAATAACATCCTTGTATTTAAATAAATGGTAAATCGATTTAGACGGGGTGAATATAATTTTTTATACACAGTTGTGGGTAGAATTCCTTGAGCAATTTAAAAGTTTATTTCTAATGTTAAACTTGAGGTTCCCATATAGGGCAAAGTGAAATACAGGATATCTTTGGGGACTTAATTAAGTTTCTAGTTGTAGGGCTTATTAGTCTATTTAAGGTTCTGCCTATTGTAGTCTCGACCAGTCTAGAAGGGAAATTATTCTTGGCAAGGAGTTTTCGGATGAAATCTAGTTCATCGTGTAGTTTGAAGTAATCTGAACAGATATTGAAAGCTCTATTGGTCAGAGTCGAGATTAAATTTCGTTTGAAACCTAAAGGGATAAAGGAAGAAAAGTTCATAGTAAGATTGGTAATGTCGGCTTTCGGTAAACGGAAGTTTCAAAAGAGGAATTAGTTTTTATTATCTTAATGTCCAAAAAGGAGAGAGAGCTATTAGATTCAACTTCTGAAGTAAATTGAATGTTAGGGTGCTTAGAATTAAGGTAATTACGAAACAAAGGGATATGGTCTGGTGATTTAAACAGGAGAAAAGTGTCATCAATATATCTTCTATAAAAAACCGGTTTAAAGTTGGAAGGACACTCATTCAACCATTTGACTTCATGATGACACAGAAACGCGTTAGCTAAGGTGGGACCAAGAGGCAGACCCATTTGAACACCTTCAGTCTGTTTAAAATATTCACCGTTGAATATAAATATAAGGTCTTCCACGGAAATTTTAATAGTTCTTTCATTTGGCCTCTATTAAAACCCTGCACAGTATCAGTATTATTAAAAAGATTATCAATACATATATCAATAGTTTCTGCAACAGGCACATTGGTAAATAAAGATTTTACATCGAAGCTAGCCATTGTGTAAGAATTATTATTTAATGAGGTAATTTCTCTAACGAAAGAAAAGAATCCCGTGCTGTATACAAATTATAAGTTATAGGTGATAGTATGGGAACCAAGAATTTTGAAAGGTTATAACTAAAAGTTCCTAGAGCCGATAAAATTGGCCTAAGCGGACAATTAGGTTTGTGTATTTTAGGGAGTCCATACATAATGCCTGGCTGGATCCAGAAACAAATAATTTAGTAAAAACCGTGGCTGAGATTATATTATTAGATTTAAGTTTTCTAAGATACCTATTAATTTTATCTTCCTGTTTTAAATTAAAGCAAAAAATGTCACAGTTACTTTAGTAAATCTAGTTGCATCATTTAAAATATCTAACATTTTATCAACATAAACATTCCTGTCCAAAAGAACAACGCCATTGCCTTTGTCTGGTCTTGTAACCACCAATGACTTGTCCAAAGACAGATTTCTTAGACTTTGAAACTCTTCCACCTCCATATTAGATCTATTGCCATAAGGGATTTACCATTTATTTAAATACAAGGATGTTATTCCTACACTTCTTAAGTCATCTATAGTTTATCAATACAAGTGTGACCACTGTATGGGGTCATATATAGGTAAAAACTAAAAGACATTTAAAATCTCGTATTTACGAACATCTCGGTAAATCGGTCCGTACAAATTTACCCTTGGCAAACCACCTAATTCTCTCATACGTAATCACTCGCACAACAATAACCACCCAATTTCACAGTCTAATTTCACCGTACTTGCTGCTGGAAGCTCTGACCTTAAGCTTAAAATTATGGAGTCTCTGTTTATTTATAAACTAAAACCAGACCTAAATTCTGACGAATCATCGATAGATCTGCTATGTTTTGGTTAAGGTACTAGTTTATTTTATTTACATTTCAGTTTTAATGCTTTTACTTTTTATAATTTTAACTTTTTAACTTCACATTTATTTACCTTTTAGTTTTAAATGTTTTACATTTTCTTAGCTACTTTTTATAATTTTTTTTTTTAAAGTTTATTTTAAATTGTTATTAAGCAATTTGTATTTTGTAATTTTGTATGTGATTTGGAATTTTATTGTTTTAGCCTGAAGATGGAATTAGTGCATTCCGAAACGTTGGTACTATTAAACCTTGAAGGATGTTTGTATTTTCTCTGGTGTTCCTGTTCATTATTAAACTGCGTTTTCCACGCCACCAATCAATAGCCGATATATATATATATATATATATATATATTATATATATATATACAGGGTGTCCCGTAAGTCTGGACCCATAGGGCAAAATTAATAAAATTAAAATAGTCCCAGTTTCGCTGGACATGCGTCGAAGTGACTTCTTGGGACTGACAGCGAAGCTAGCCAACACATTGGTACTGGTTTCGTCTTCCGTAACAGTCCTTGAAGGTCCTCTGCGAGGCTTGTCAGCTACGGACCAGTTTCCTTAAATTTGGCTATCAACTTGCCAGCACATCTGTGTGTGATTGGTGCGCGGTCTGGATGCATATTGTTGAATTCTTCGGCCACTTCCCGGTGACTGCGAGTCCCGACCAGCAAAATAACTTGAACTCTCTCCTCTCTAGTCAGTGACATGGTTTACCTGCAACATAAAAAAAATATTATAAATCCCTATGGGTCCAGACTTACGGGACACCCTGTACTATATATATATAAATATAACAACAAAACACAACAAAATATACAACAAAATATAATAATAATAATAATAATAATAATTTTATTGTTGTGCTACATGCATAAGGCCTATAATAGCTATACAGAGAAAAACATACATTGTATATACACACACACACACACATATATATATTATATAATATATATATATATATATATATATATATAATGTTATAATCTTTCAGACCCACAAAGACCCCAGGATTCACTCATGGCTGCTTTACCTAACTCTGTTTGTAATTCTGTATTGCCCATGTCCTCCGGGGTGTCGGAGGGGACCTACAATTTTACATGGGTTCCGAACCACTAAAGCCTTAATTTTACTACCTTAAACTATACCCAATCTATCCACATATACGTCTGATCAATTTTTAAATATGTTTAGACAGGTGCTACTAATTGCTGCTTCCGGCAAACTGTTCCAGCTATTTACTATTCTATGCATAAAGTTTTAGCAACTGCTTTCTCGAACCTTCTATTTGTCAGCTTACACCCGTTATTTCTAGTTCTATATTATTGTGTTATTTCGAAAAAGCTATCTCTATTTACGTTATCAAACCCATTCATAATTTTCAAATCCTGGTTTAGATCACCTCTTATTACTACACCCCCCCTGATTCCATGAGCTTTAGTTTTTTTAACGAGTCTTTTGAAAATCTAAATACATTACATCACCCGCCTGATGACTATTGTAAACTTCAACCATGCTTTGGAAAAATTCTAAAAGATTAGTTAAGCAAGATTTGTTTCGCCTAAAACCATGCTGCATTTTCTAATCAAATTATACAATTCTAAATGTTCGACTATACGATCCCTAATTATTGATTCCAGTAGCTTACCTACAACAGACGTGAAACTGATTGGCCTACAATTTCCCGCCACACCTTTATCTCCTTTCTTAAAAATAGGCGTTACATTTGCTAACTTGAAATTATCTGGTACGCACCCCTCAGAAATAGACGCATTAAAAATCTTTGTTAGCGGCACAATCCGGAATATTGTAAAATTCATTTTACAAATATAGTGCAGTACCTCCCTCTCACTAACCACAATATTATCTAAAGTATTACCATTATCGGTACTTACGTATTATCGGGACTACCAAACTGTTTATTATGTATTTTTGCTCTCGTAATTTTCGTTTAAACTAACGAAAATATCACAACTTAACCAAACCAATCATCAAGGGCGTACAGTTGACTTAACCGAGCATTCAGTTAACCTAACCGGGCATTCAGTTGACCTAACCGGGCATTTTCATACAAGACGAAGGAACTGAATGATGCTGGTTTCGAACATTTCAAGGTCAATCATAAGTACAACTTCATTGACCCTGACACGGGAGCACAGACACAACGCATTGAGAGGATTTGGGGGTCAGCGAAATGGAGGAATAAGAAGCACCGTGGGACTGCCCGCCCTCACTTGGAGTCCTATCTAGTGGAGTTTATTTGGCGTCAAAATCTCTGAATGCCCAGTTAGGTCAACTGAATGCCCGGTTAGGTCAACAGTACGCCCTTGATGATTGGTTAGGTTAAGTTGTGATATTTTCGTTAGTTTAAACGAAAATGACGTTTGGTAATCTCAATAATATGTAATTACCCCATTATCGACAGGTATTATGCCTATGACCGTAGGGATATTCGTTACATCTTCTAATGTAAAAATTGACGTAAAAAATTCGTTTAGCAGAGTAGCCATTTGTTTGTTTTCAGAAACTAGCTCACCGTCAGAATGTTTCAACGGTCCCAAGACGCTCTTTACTGGGTTTCTTTCTATTACTGACGTATTGAAAGAATCGCTTGGGATTTTCTTTGCCGTCCCGAGCTATGGAAATTTCAAAATAGCGCTTGAACTTTTTTTGTTACACTTTTCGCTTCACGCCTTAGAGATATGTAGTTGTTTCGTAACCACAAATTGTCTTTATCGCACTTATGTAGCCTATAAGATCGTATCTCTCCTCTTTACAATATCCCCTACTCTAGAAGTAAACCACAAGGGCTTGTTATTTACTTTCACATGCTTAATCTTGTACGGTACACATTCCTCATTTATAGTCCTATGTAATATGACCGCAAAATTCGAAGAGTGCAAATTGCAATGCAATGTTGATCAAATGAGTGCCAGTGCCAACCCCCCTTCCTCCTCTTGTTGCAAGGTGCCAACTCCCTTCCCCCAGGGTGCCAAAAAAAAGGGGGGAACCCCTCCTAGCTGCCACAAGATGGGGGAATCCACGTAACCTAAGAGAGAGAGAAGAGACTTTGGGGGAGATTGTGGGATGTCGTCACCCCCCAAAGGGGGGGTTGACAGAGAGAGTTGACAGAGAAGAGAGCATCCTTCGCCTCGGAGACCCAAGCGCATAATGAGATTTCATTCGAGCATCAGCCCGCTTAGAAGGGTTAATCAGCCATTTCGCTTAATCTGGCTTGAAAGGCATAAATGGCTTGTTTAGATGTATGTGTGTATATATATTAATAACTTTTGAGTTGCCAGATTGCGCTATTTATTTAATTAATGGAGATATTCTTGACAGATGGCTTAAAAATCCACCAGTTGCCTTAAGCGGCCAGTTGCTTAGAAGGCATAACCAGCCATTTGTTATAGTGTATACATATATATATACTTATTGAAGGTGCATTGTTTATATATATTCCCATCACCCAGCTATTCCTCAATATCGTTTATATACACATCCAGGGAAGCATTTATTGGATAATAAAACACAACGGCATCATTCTGTTTATTTAGAGGAGTTAAGGGAAATAATTCATGAAATATATAGGAAATAAATATACATTAAAAATAATATACAGCAAAAATACACATTAAACGAAGGATATATATACATTCTCAAAAAATAATATTAGAACACGAGAAATTTATACACATATTTAATATACAGTATGTATGAGCAAATACACACTTTATATATATATATATGAAAATTATTTCACGAAAGTAACACGTAAAAAATATTTATGATGAATAAAACCACGAAGGAAAGGAAACACAAAAAGGTGCTCAAGCGCTTTCGTCTAATGACATCCTCAGGAACACTGAAGTACATAAAGGTTACGGCCTATATATAGGTTACAGAAAGAAAAAAAAAAGAAAAAAATAAATAAATAACATACATACACACAAACATATATATATATATTATATATATATAATACATACATATCTACATACATACATAATATATATATATATATATATATGCAATAAACGGAGAAGTAAAAATAAAAATTAAAAATTAAAGATTAGAGGATTAACAAAGAGGCATACAGATTTGTAAGGAAAAATATCGATTTTTAGCACAAGATCAAATGAATTAAAAATACAAATTTATACTGGAAATCTGCCCGGGTTTTAACACTTTGCCTTTTAGTCAAGTTTCGATATATATAAAAATAAAATGAAGATTAAAGGTTAATAAAGTAGCGTACAAGTTTACCAAAGATTTAGCGTCCTACCCTTTTTATCTAAATTTGTTTTGAAGGAATTCAAAACAACAGGATCGAGTTGAAAAAGACCTTTGCTTATGTTGAAGTTATTTGAAAGTTGGATAATGGCAGACTCAAGAATATTTCTATTGACAATGTTGCTAGAATGAAATAAAACTGAAGCATTATTCCAATCAATACAGTGGGATAACTCTGACAAATGGACAAAAAGAGCACTGGACAACTGTCCGTTAGAAACAGTACAGTTGTCCAGTGCTCTTTTTGTCCATTTGTCAGAGTTATCCACTGTATTGATTGGAATAATGCTTCAGTTTTATTTCATTCTAGCAACATTGTCAATAGAAATATTCTTGAGTCTGCCATTATCCAACTTTCAAATAACTTCAACATAAGCAAAGGTTTTTTCAACTCGATCCTGTTCTTTTGAATTCCTTCAAAACAAATTTAGATAAAAAGGGTAGGACGCTAAATCTTTGGTAAACTTGTACGCTACTTTATTAACTTTTAATCTTCATTTTATTTTTATATATATCGAAACTTGACTCTAAAAGGCAAAGTGTTAAAACCCGGGCAGATTTCCAGTATAAATTTGTATTTTTAATTCATTTGATCTTGTGCTAAAAATCGATATTTTTCCTTACAAATCTGTATGCCTCTTTGTTAATCCTCTAATCTTTAATTTTTAATTTTTATTTTTACTTCTCCGTTATTGCATATATATATATATATATATATATATATATATATATATATATATATATATATATATATATATATATATATATGTATGTGTGTAGATATGTATATATAATATATATATATATATATATATATATATGTATGTTTGTGTGTATGTATGTTATTTATTTATTTTTTTTTAATTTATTTTTTTTCTTTCTGTAACCTATACATAGGCCGTAACCTTTTATGTACTTCAGTGTTATTTATTTATTTATTTTTTTATTTATTTTTTTTTCTTTCTGTAACCTATACATAGGCCGTAACCTTTTATGTACTTCAGTGTTCCTGAGGATGTCATTAGACGAAAGCGCTTGAGCACCTTTTTGTGTTTCCTTTCCTTCCTGGTTTTATTCATCATATATATATATATATGAGTGGTGAAATAATGTTAAATCGTATTTATTGAATAGTACAAAGCAACAATGATGTAACTGTAGATTCGATCACGTGCGAGTTTAGTATTTTAGTTAAGCGCAGTCGAACATAGGGCATGTGTATTACAGTGTATATTATTTGAAGTTTATATATAAATATGTATTTGCTCGTACTTATATTAAATGGGTATATAGTTTTATCCTGTACTATTATTATTTTTTATTTATATATATAGGTTTTGCTGTTTATATATATATATATATAAGTGTGCATTTACTCGTACATATATTAAATGGGTATATAGATTTATCCTGTACTATTATTATTTTTGAATTTATATATAAGTTTTGCCACAACATCATTATTAAATTCAAGTTTATAAACACTCCTTTCCAATCGAGGGTTTATTCTTTCCAATCCGAGCTTTTCAACTGTGAACTCTTCTTCACAACGCATATCGGCAGTTGAAATAATCTAAGTCGTAACGACAGCTGCTCTTTATATAAAGAAACAATTCTTCAGGGTGAACAATGTAGGTGAGCTCTGCACTGTACCGCTCAAGTACTTTGTACCAAAGTTCATGATATTTCAAAGAGTCTATATCTTTTAAATAAGCATCCAGTTCCAGACCATTCTCGCCTTGTTCAGTCCTATACTCGGTAAACCCGTCGAGCAGAGCGGTGTATATGTATTCAAGAACCGTATCAAAATAAAGCATATCGGCAACACGTGTGTCTAATATAGGCTTTAGCTTACGAAAACCAACGATTTCAAACATTCTGTCGAGGATTAAACGGTTTCGCGTGGGAACAAGAACGTTATTATCAGAAGCATTCTTCCACATTAGTCGTATATCAATGCATGGCTGGTCGCGATTTACACATAACGTACAAATAATGGCATATGAGGGAGTATCACTAATTTGTTCTCTTCTTGTGTCTACACCCGCAGGTATTTTATAATGATCCTCGCCCCACTTCTCAACTATCTCGAAGACTATTTATCTCCTCAACACTTACTGTAAATAAATAACATTCCGTTTACCAGAGTCTGTTTGTCTACAACTCTTTTCAAATACATAGTTAACGGCGCCGGTTTTACGCCTGAACACACGCAACAATTTCTTCACGGACACATCGTATACGGCATTGAGAATGCTGCTCAACGGAAGACTCATCATTTTCTATTATGAGGAGTGCACGTCCAGTCGGGTCAAGTTCTGAGATGAATATGAGGAGCCGGTGCGCTGTTTGGCACGGAGACAGGTGTGGGAGGAAAGAGTCACACGGGTGAGTCATACCAAGCACTAATATTTCGTGTACGGGTTTGTTCCAGCATGAAAAGGTCATGTGAATACTTGTGCACCATTATATAGGACAATCAGAATTTTTCCGATTCATGGAGCAATATCGGTTTTAATATTTTATCACTCCCCAGAATGAGCACCAGTCATTTTCGTTCAGGGGTATTCTCTCGAACTACACACATTTTATTAACACTCCGGCGAACTATTTGAGAGAAACATGTGTCCGTATTTATCCTTTTTGCTTAGTAGCCGATACTCGTCTCTAAATTCTATTAAAAACTCACACAGGCCTTTAGCCACAACCTCACTGCGAACCTCGTCATGATATATTGTACAGTATATGAATGTAGTGGTAAAAGTATTTCAGACTGTCCATGATGGCAAGATTTACATTCTCAGCCGCAGGGTACGCGTACTCGGTATGGTAAAGCATGACATAATGCCGCTTGTCACATCACTCATCAACAAGACTCACTACCCATACCCGTTGCTTCTCTTCTGCGCTTATTGTTTCTTTCATTTCACGGTATATGTACGCTTTTATACAGTTTAGTTCTTCAACGTAGTCCATTACATCGTTTGTGCCGCGAAATCCGGCAATGTTCTCGCCAGAATATCCATAGAATATTTGAACCTCTTGCTCCTCACACTTCGCACGGTTCAATGTAGCCTTAAAAGTATCAAAAGATGGAGGGCTAGGGAGTCTTTCAGTATTCACCACATCTTCCGACTTTATCGAATACTTCATAAACTCGAGCACACAATATCAAAGGTAGCCATCACTATTTTTCGTCTACGTGAGAATTCTTCAAATACACGTCTGAGACCCAGGGTCAACTGAGCGCGAAGGGGTAGAGATATGCCCAGTTAGTAGCAGGAGTCACGTGACCCGTTGATTTATCTTACAGTGGGCGGAGCTTAGGACATTTTCCTGTGCATACGCGCGCACACATACACACACACACACAAACAAGGGAGAAAATGAAACCCTAATTGAAACATGATTTATTTAATAAACATATTCAAATATACTCGTACGTAATAAATAAAATAAATATATTGTTAACGGGTAAATAGGTGTGTGTGTGTGTGTGTGTGTGTGTGTGTATATATATTTAGGGTGGTCCAAAATTTGAGCTAAAATTTCAAAATAGTTGGAAATGCTCTTATTCCTTTAGATGTGAAATGATTTGGCGCAAAATATCTGTCGATTCAGTACATAATAAGAGGTCGCTATGATTTTCACATTTTCAATTAAATAATTAGCTAATAATTTTCTACCGCTTCATTTTTAGAGGACGCGGCAGTCACGCCACATTGACTCCGTCCACCTTTCAGAGGATGATGCAATTGTTCGATTTCTTGTACAATGCTGTTTGTGAATCAGACAAATCATTTACTCATGCATCATTTCAAGTTTAAACTTGTTGGAGGACGGTTTTAAGTTCGTTCAAACTTCAAGAGCTTAGGAATAGTATCTCATGTAACTATTATATAATTCATATACAGTATATTAATTATTAATTCGTATATATAATTATTAATTCATATGTATTATATTTATTCAGTATATATATATATATATATATAATTATGTTCTTTATATGCAAATTCATAACCGGTAAGGATGTTGCTATTAAATTAAATGATTAAAATTGTAAAGTATATAACTTATGTCTCTTGAAGTTTATTATTTACTTATTCTTAAATATATTTTTAAAAATATGGCTATCTTCCTACCCATCAACCACTAACCACTGTAACCAATTTTTTTACTTTATTTTGAGTTTGCAATTTTTTACTTTAACACTTATATAATTGTGCTTTGGTGCTAAACGGTTAATGCATTATTTTCTCTCATTTTTCAGGTTATAGCTAGAAGTACTCGCTCATCTGCAGAAACATGGGTTCTAGGAAAGCCCAGCAACGAGTTATCAACTGCAAAGCTGCCCACATGTGGTGATGTGCTTCGTTTGGTTCAGTTCCACCACCATGAACAGTCCAAGACCTTGAAAGAGAGCTACAACTTGGCCTGCAAAGAGGCCCTGCAAGTATGGCAGAGAGCAAGGATTCCTACATAGCGAGTCGATTCCTGCGTTAGGAAGCTGTCAAAGCTGTACGAAGAGTTCCTTGCGTTGAAGAAAAACCGCAAGACGCAGCTACAAAGCTGCAGAGTGAAAGAGAACATGCTCCAAGAGACTCTCTCAGAGCTTTTCGACGTTGCCTCGAAGGACCCCTTGAAGATGAGAGACACTGAAGAAAACCGCCAATTCCTGATGATGCAACGAGAAGACGTCTTTTCCTGCAGTATGGCAGGCCCTGATAAGATTAATTTTGCCAAGGAATACCGCGAGAGATGTCGACAGGAGAAAGATGCTGAAAAAGCTCTAAGGTACAAAGAAAGAGAGGCTTCATTCCAGGCTGGAGCTGCTGCTCTTCCATCATCCAGTACATCCACTTCATCCTCTGAAGAATTCAACGCTGAAGACGATGATTATCGTCCGTCGACTTCGACCGGAAGAGCAGATATACACTCTCGTCCTCCGAAACGAAATATCTTCACATCACCAGATGTGGTTGCTGCTCTTGATCGCGTCAACCTTCCCGATCGAGGAGCAGTCTTCGTTACTGGATCAGTCGTTCAAGCCATGAGCTATGCTATTTCTACAGTGACTCTTTCACGCAGCTCCATCCGTCGTTCAAGAAGGCAAGCAAGGCAGGCAGCAGCCAAAGAGGATCAAGCTTCGTTTTATGTCGAAGGACCCCTTCTTCTTCACTGGGATGGGAAACTACTTCCCGACATCGGCGGCGCAAAGGAAAAAGCCGAATGAACCGCGTTAATCGTCATGTGAAATGGGATGGAAAAACCCCTAGCCGTGCCAAAATTACAACGAGTTACAGGAGAAGAACAGGCCAAGGCTTGCATTCCGACGATTGATGACTGGAATCTTCGCGGTGAGATCCAAGGTCTCGTATATGACACAACTACGTCTAATACTGGCCTTCACAGGGAAGCCTGTACCATGATTAAAAAAGCAGTAGGGAGGGAACTTGTCTGGATCGCTTGTCGACATCATATCCTTGAAGTCGTCTTGTCAAACACCTGCAACGCACTTCTTGGACCCACAGGTGGCCTGAAATGATTCTCTTTAAACGTTTTCACAAAAAATGGCCATCACTTCAGAAGGATTCCTTCATGAAGGCTTCAAACAAACTATTCAGAGATCCAAAGATGTTCCAGCTTCGAGAGGAAATGATTCAGTACTTCACAAAAGAACTGGAGTCTAAACAATCGCGTGATGACTACGAGGAATTGCTACGACTCTGCCTCACCTTCCTCGGGTGCCGTGGTGAGAAAGAAGTCAAGGTCCGCGCTCCAGGACCAACTCACCATGCACGCTGGATGGCCAAGGACATCTACGTCCTCAAAATTTATCTGTTCAGGCATCAACTACAGCTGACAGCACGTGAGACGGAGAATATCACCGAGCTATCTCTGTTTATCGCCATGGTCTACGCACGTTTTTGGAAGGAGGACCCCGTCGGAATCAACGCTTTTTTCAACGATATTCTGCTTCTTAAAATCTTGCAAAATTACCCAAATCAGACCATTTCCAAAGCAGCATCCACAGCTCTTCAACGGCACCTGTAGTATCTTGGAGAGCATCTCATCGGCCTTGCATTCTTCGATCCTAGAGTCGATGCCGAGACCTCCAACGTAACGAGAATACCACTGTTACTCGTCGATTGAAACTTGAAGGAAACTGAAGATTTGAATTTGTATGAAATGGTCACCAAAAGGACCCTGGAAATCTTCAATCTGTTAAAGAAAGAAGGAAGGAAGGAAGACAGCGGAGGATACCTTCCTGAGGACCGATCCCAATTCCTGGACGGAGGATGATTGTTTTCAAGAGTTTAGACGCATAGCGATCAACCTAAAAGTTGTCAATGATTCGGCGTAGAGGGGTATCGCCCTTATCAAGGCATATAATACATCTTTTTTGAAGGATGAAGAACAAAAATAATTCATCCTCCGATTAGTAGCAAAACATCGCCAAGACTACTCATCGTCTTCGAAGGAGTCAGTGATGAAGCGTTAATCTAAGTAATGATGTATATTATAAACGAATGATAAATGTACTTTTCTATCAAACATATTTTTATTCTTTAAAAATTAATGTTTTTTTTAAGAGTTATTCTGTTTTCTAAAAAAATAAGCTGTTTTCTTTGAGATTTAATCTGTTTTCGAACAAATAAACTAGTATTTGCCCTTTTTTTCATTTTTTAACCCAGAAGATCAATCTACTAGAAAATGAGTAGTAAAATGAAATTCACAGCGACCAGTAAATATCATTCAATTTGGCTGAAATTTGGCATGGAGATGTTTGATAGCTATAGGAACAGGAACAGCCATGTGGAGGTGAAAAATTACAAAATTTTATTTTTTGGATCACCCTAATATACATATATATGGCAAAACATTTAAATACTATGGTACCCAAAGGGTACTGTATTGTAGGTGCCAGGCACCTGGTAACGTTTCCTATTGGTGTTACGACACACCTTCGTGCCCCTAACTGTCTTCACGCCCCCCCCAGTTTCTGTGCCAGAAAATTGTGGGTCCCTACAGTTAGTTGGGTGTGGCTGGTCACCCTCATCTTCTAAGAACACAAGCTCCTTCAGCGAGTCAAAGTTAACGACCCATCAGTTCGCCTGGTTAAGCTTGATGCCCTTCGCCTTCACGATATATTTCATCTCTTCCCCCACCCTCACCCGTACCCCATAAGTTTTTAGAACTGTTGATATAAAGGAGTCAGCGTATGCATTATGACCATACTCATCCTTGATCTCATCAGTCAACTCTCCGAGGAATTCCCCAATAGGCGGCATGTATTCACCCTCCCGCTCTGTGAATATTACGCTATCTGTGTCTGCGTACAGGACCCTCCTCCCAAGAGAGTGCAGTAGTGCCCAAAGCTTGATGCGTGCGTATGCTGTTGTGAAGCTGGCTGCAGTTGTTTGTGACACGTGAGGTATCTGTGGCCAATTCTGTGATGTATTTTATTGTGTACGTATTACCTACATTCACGATCTCCATGACCTCTTTATCGGGGGCATTGGCATAATTCCACACCTCGTTATAACTTTGAGCCAGATGAACGTTCCCTTTGCCTGTATTCTGTGCAAATTTTCCCTAAAGCCTATTTAGGCACAACTTTGCACTAAAGCGTTTGCCCGGATTCTTTACAATTTGGGCCCGGTCAAGTTGTATCCCTTCACGGTCGCGGTAGCGATGAATATACGCCGATTTATCATCTTCGTCTCACCTCCTCGCGGATACCCTGATGCTTCAACCTTATCCTTCAAAAAAGTGTTTATATATGGCGTGAAAAGGTTGGGTAGCTTCTGAAACTTCCACATCTCATATATCTTCAATATTTTTTAACCGTGGCGAACGGCTAGGGAAAGCTCAGGACTTGTATATACACCTTTGATCTTTCGCTGGTTAGTTGTGTGATTACAGGCCCCATTGTTCTCCTCTGCGCACTTCACCTACAGGGAAACATGAGATTCAGATGTATAACAACGGGTAAGATCGGCATCCATAAATCGCGAGGAGGGAGCACGTCTACGAAAGAAAGACCGAAATAGTTCTTGTTCAAATTTGTTGAGAACTCTTTGATGGTGGGCTGGGCTGGTCCCACCAGTTTTTCAGGTGCTCCTACGGGGTACGGATTGTTCTTCATCACGTAGGGGTATAAAGAACAGAACTAGGAGTAATGGAGTTTCACGCCCTCCGTACGCGGAAAGTATAGCTTGAAGGGATTTGTACGCCCACCGAACAAGTTATCACAGCATTTGAGAGAATCCAACACCATTGAACTCTTGATGGTGTTTATTTCTTCACGGTACTGTCCATCTGTCTCCATCAGTGCATCATACTCATGCTCCCACAAGACCTTGTGAGTGAACTGGGAACCTTTAAGCTGATCGCGGGTGCGGGTCCATTCAAGACTGTCGGCAGGAGATCTACGGTGGATATCTCCTACGATTCCACGCTCAGGACGTGGGAAGCCATGCCACCAGCAACCGTTAAAGGACTACACAGTCTCCTCACCAGTGACACGGTTTTCGCTTAGACCATCAACCCAAAAAACACGACCAATGATCTTAATTGGTACCTCCACCGTGTTGTGGGCTGTTTTATGTATACACCGGTTTGCTGCGGTATGTGTATCAGCCAGTAAATAGCTTTGTGTCTATAACTGCGAGGGTTGTTTCTGTGAATGACGGCTAATGTGTCTTCAGGCATGGAATTGTTCTTGAGCACCGTAAGCACAATGAGGCGATCGTGGTTGCGACTTGCAGCGGATCGCAGTTGAATCGGTCTATGTACATCCTTCTATAGGCTTGGAAACATACTCTAAGCACGCGCACATCATTCACGCAATAGTGCTCCATCCATCCGCTATATTGTTAGGATTATCTTCATTAAAACTGTTGTAGTAGTGGCCAAAATCTTCACGCTCACTATCATTCAAGTTGACATAGTTAAAGTAATGTTTGGGGGAAGGTAGTCCTACGTAATTTAAAGTGTCGCTAGTGAGGAAAGTGTAAGGAAATACCCTTTTGAAACTTCGGTGGCCACGCCCATCACCTTGGTAGCCTGGCTAATTTACAAGGTGTGAATAATAAAGTGTCTTTAAACTGAACATTACCTCTTATTTGCATCTGTATAAGTTTGTTTCCTCTTTTCAAGGGATCCCCTGTAAATATCCCCGATGACTCGTGCTCAAGCAGTTTCTTATAAAGGAAATGTGTGTTAAATTTTGCGCCGTTATGGGCAAAAATATTCAGTCATTTTTTTTTAATTTGTCCGCTAACTTGACAATATAGGACACAAAGAATTTCACAGGGCTGTCGTGTGCATTCGTTTTAAAAACGTTTGTCCGTTTACCACATTTGTGACATTCATCACACTCATCATCCATGCACTCATTGCAGATAGTCTGACTTACAAGTAGATGTGGGATAACCTCTTTCGTTTCAGCAACCGCATATGTTTCTATATCGTTGTACACAGTTATACAATGTCTATTTTTAGGCTTAGCATCTTTCATATACTGTAACATACATGCTTTACACCATCCGCCTTATATTTCTTAATGCAGTGAATTTCATCACATTTGTGCATGAATTTCCCCCAATTATCATATGAAACATACCACATTCACGGATTCTCATTTTCCTGCAAGTGCCAATTGACTTATGGAGCTCAAAGCAATTATTATTGAAAAATGTGCGTCTACACACATTACAATCCCTCTTCTCAGCTTCAACTACACGACTTTCACATTTGGAGCTTTTACACTGCTCACACACCATGTGGCATTCCTTACAATGTTTCACTATATTATCCACAAACTCGAGACATCCCTTACACAAATCATGCCGCCTTCCATATTTTCGATTTTTATCATAACTCGCGTAAAGTTCGATATATTACGGATGGGGAGATACGTTGCCCCTGATAGCCCTAAAATAAGTAGGGGTCTTGTACGATCTCTCACATTGCTTTCAAAAAGATACACATTACTACGACGATCTTCCATTCCAAACACAACTATACAAACATTCATTTCCTGCTCCACCCTTCTCAACTCTTCAGGACCAATATTACAATCAAACTCAAGCTTGCAATCTGAAGCCAGTTTACGAGCACGCTGCACAAACGTAGGCAACCAAATTTTTTGTGCCCGTTTATTTAACACAGTAAACACACGAGCTAAGACTACTGCTCTGAGGCCGCAACCACGAACGGTGTTATATGCCGTCTGTAAATAGCCTGAGAATTGAAGTTAAGAGTATAAAGTGTGGCACTATGACCCACAACACGGAATACATGGTCAGTATCTACTGTGAAGTTGTCCATATTGAAGGTTGTACTACTTTGAGAGGCCTGCATTATACGACCTAATATATACTCTATATCTACAGCTACGAAGCGTCTGAATGGTATTACTACCCAAAAATCATCTACATCCCCGTCATCTGACCCAAACCCGAAGGACAGCCTCGTCCTGACTTCGCGTTCGTCGCGGTTCTGTAAGGCAAACTCCACAATACGTTCAACTACGCGCCCTAATCCATGTTCAACACCATTGCTATTCAGAGATCCAAGATCAACCCTCACTACGTACCGATTTCTAGTCAGAGGGGGGGAAGTGCGCACCACTTCGAATGTTATGCCATCCTCTACAGAACGAAAAGCTGCTGCTATTGTGGAGGATGTGCCCGGAATTGAGCAGGAATAAGGGGAGGTAGAGTATTTCTGTTTGAGGAAGAAACTAGTGTGGGGGTTGTGTCGTAAGACGTAGAGGGTTGGGCCTCTATCGCTGGGAGTCTAACAACCGGTGCACTCCTGGCACACCTTATACCTGACGTGGAAGGCACTTCATCATCATGCCTCCGCTTTGAATTGTTGCGTGGGGGTGTACAGGTGTCGCTGGTGTGGGTTCGTCAGTGGGTATGGAGTCTGTGGCCACAACTACACTGCCATCGGGATCTTCTGTAATATCGATGTTGGGGACATGATGCTGTACCTCGTCGTCATTCACGGTTCTGTGGAAGAAGAGCAAAAACAAGACTGTAGAATATAAGGAACACCACTTAAATTTTTATTATAGTTTGTAAATGATCTACTTAGGAGTGTGACGTGTTAGAGATGGATTCTGTTTAAAAATTCAGGTTCACGAGCCCGTCCACGTGTATTATATCTGGCCCTACAGTATGTGGTAAAACTGTGTTTATGCTTAAAATCATTAAAATAAGGGGGAGATGTTCTCAAAATTTGTGCATAAAGTTATGTGGTACTATTCGACGTACCAATCAGTATTCAATGAGTACCAACATGATATTCTGCTCCACAAAGATGTATATGACGTTAATTTGTTAAAGGGAGATGAACATACAGTTATTGTAACTGACGATCTCATGTTGGAAATGGATAAAACTTTTGCCCAGATATTTACAGTGTTCTCCAACCATCTTAACATAAGCGTATTCTTCATCAATCAGAATCTATTTTCCAAAAACAGATACATGCGCGATGTGTCGTTAAATACACAATATCTAGTCTTATTCGCGCATGTAGAGATGTGTTACAAATTCGGGTATTAGCCAATCAAATGTTCCCAAATAAGCGTGAGGAGTTTTTGGAAGTTTATAAAGAAGCTACAAGTCAACGTTACGGATATTTGCTTTGTAACCTTCACCCGCGAAACACGTATAGGGTGCTTCTAAGAACGAACATATTCCCAAACGAGCCTGAAACGATGTATATTTCAGAATGACAAAGAGGCTAAAGAAATACCATGAATTAATAAAAATCTACCATCATTGCCCGGGGCAATGCAACAGATGTTTATTAAAAATACCAACTCGGACTTTTTAAAATGCATCTGTGAAATCTGTCTTAACGTTATAAAATGTAATGTACCAATGAAACCACCTCAGAAGGCTTGCGTACACCGTTACAAGAACATAATACGTACACTCGCTCGTAAAAGTCAAACTGTAGGGAGGAAAAAATGAATTATTGTACAAAGAGGGGGTTCATTCCTCCCCATCTTATTTTCAGTTTTGGGGCATTTACTGACTAGATTACTCTAATATAATGAAGAAAGTAGTCGTGATTCCACACGAGGTGTATGCTTCGCTGCAAAGCTCAAAGAGTCCAGATACGGTTCTAGAACCCCGTAAAAGGAGGCTTAAAAGAACGGAAAGCGAATTGTTAGCCCTATTAAACAGTGAAAAGTCACCTGATGAGAAAAGAATCTTATACCAAGAAGCCCTGCAGAAATTTCTTCATGAGTATGAAAATTATAAGAATCCGACAGAGATCCCCTTGGTCATTAGGCACAGCGCCGACAACGATGAGCATGGCGACATAGGACCTAGGGCCGACGTTAGAGCTGAACAACCAAAGAATATCGGGTCGGCCCCACAACATATCGAACATGTATTAAAAAGCTGCCTCACACATACATTGAGGTATAAAGGTTGAAGTCTTTATAATCTATTGAATGAGGACCCCATCATACAGTGGAGTGATACAGGTGAGGTCAGTGTGGAAGGAACAAAGCTACAGGGCTCGAATATTTTCGACATCGTCCATGATCTGGGGAGAAAGTGGGATAGGCCCTCGCCATCAGGATGGAGATATATTAAAGCAAGACTACGGCAAGTAAATATCCCCAAAACATTGATAGGAAATCTGAACAGGTTAAAAGACTTGAAACAATCCTCGCATCTCAGCAGCAGAGGCGTACCGAAGGGGAGGGCGACAGGGGCGATCGCCCTCCCTTGAGCTAGTAAATTATTACATATTCAATTAAATATTTTACATATTTAATTTCATTATTATTTTTAGTATTTTATTATTAATTATTATTTGGATTATTTTTACGTATTTAATTTACATATTCAATTAAATATTTTACATATTTAATTTCATGCGCCAATCAAAAAATTTTAGCTAGATTTCTAGTGATTTTGTGTTTCATGAGTATTGCGTCATTTTTCATGGCACCTGGCAACCGCAGTTTATCGATTTTCGTTTACATTCATTTAAATATTTAGTTTGTGAACTTTCTAAATTTTGATAATTTTAAGTATTGATGAAACCTTTGTGTGTATGAATGTGTGTGTGTGATCATGTGTTTGTGTGAAGGCCGCTTGGTTTCAAACATGTAACTAATAAATGAAATGAAACATTAAGTATGTTATTTTTAAAATTTGGTATTCAGTTTTTTACACATTTTAAAATTTAGTTTCAAAGTTTTCATTTAATTTACAATTTTTCACATTGTACTGCACACAAAAAATTTGTGTGGATTTTGTTTGGATTTTTTATTTCATTATAATGGACTTTAATGTTATGGTTAATAATAATTCCTATTTCTATTTGTAACTTTGTAGAGTACTATTTGCAGGTGTCACAGGACTAAAGATAATGGACCTTTATAAATTTTTCAAAAGAAAAAAATGTCCAAACTGACAGTGGTTCTACAGAGCATGATGATCAAAGTACTGTTAATCCCAGTAAAATTGCTAAATTACAATAGGATGAGAATGAAAGTGAAAAAATTTCGGAGCCTTCGGCACTAGCTCTTGCCTCCCCTACTACTAAAAATCTAAAATGGCTTAGGATCCCGAAAACTCTTAATCCGGCCCTGAGAATAATTTACTTTTATAAAAGTAACAGTCCAAGGAAATGCTTAATCTCGAAATTAGCACTTTTTTATTCTTATGTTAATACAAATCTGAGCATCCTAATTGCGGTTTGCATTGAATATTATGTACTAACGTACATAAAAATTATTTAGCTCTATTTCAATTATACTTCTACGATTAGTTCCAAGTTCGCCCCCCCTTGGCAAATTTCTGGGTACGCCCCTGCGCGGCATGTGCCACAACTGAGCACGCCATCACCCTGAACGGTAGCATCTCTGAAGAGAAGAAAGAAGAGAGCAAGTAACAACGTGCCTCTAAAATACGCCAATGGGTAACATATTAAGAAGACGCTATTATGACATTTCTAGCCCAGCCTCCTACGGCGGTGATGATAGACTGTACAGAGGTGCTTACAATGATGTAGTCGGGAGAAAAAATGTTGAGAGGTTTTTGCGGGGGCAGGATGCTTATACACTTCATAAGCCGGTGAGAAAAAGGTTAAAAACAACCAAGACAACAGCGGCTTCGATTGACTCTATTTGGCAAGCGGATTTAACAGACATGCAGAGATAGTCACTGTATAATGATGGCTGCCGCTATATCCTATTCATAATAGATGTATTCTCTAGATATCTGTGGCTAATTCCTCTGAAAAATAAATCATCTGAAACAGTTGCTAAAGCCACCAAAACGCTGATGTTGAAATAAAACAGGATTCCAGGCTATTTTTGTATCGATATGGGAAAAGAATTTAGGAGGCCGAGCTTTTCAGAACAAGCTGACGGAGTTTAATATCAGCTACTATACTAGCAATTCTATACATAAAGCCTCTTTAGCTGAAAGAGTTCAACGTACTATAAAGGAACGCATGCATCACTATTTTACACATAAAAACACATATAGATATACAGACATTCTGGAATCACTGGCCTCATCATACAACCATCATACAACATCTAACAAGGTTTTAGAAAGAGGTACGCACACAGAGTGTGAGGTGAGAAAAGATATTCATAGAACCGTACCACACTCTACACCAGGGGTCCCCAACCTTTTTGTGCCGAAGAGCACATTCAAAACTACCGGTAGTGCGGCGGGCACCATTTACTTTTTCAAGGCAAATTTATAGTTGGACTTAATAATGAACATAATACACAAAAAAAACATTCAATTCCTATGTAAAATAATGAACATAATACACAAAAAAAACCATTTAATTCCTATGTAAAATAATGAACATAATACAAAAAAAAAACAAGGATGGGCTAACTAAGAATCTTAGAAAAATGATCAAAATGATAACTTAATTTATTTATAAAGAAATAATTATTTTCAAATAAATGAGCATCTGTTTCTGTAATTAACTACTAAAATTTAATAAAACGTTAAGTATGTTACATATTTTAAATATTTAGTAACTAAATATTTAAAATATGTAACATACTTAACATTTTATTAAAAATTTAAATAAAAACTTATCAATCGTAGTCAGTCAGTGGCGGGCACACGCAAAAGGGTCGGCGGGCACCATGGTGCTCGCGGGCACAGGGTTGGGGACCCCTGCTCTACACGTTTGAAAATCAATGATTATGTAAGACTGTCGCGTTCGGGTAAAAAATTTGCGAAGGGATTTGAGCAAGGTTCGAAACGTGAGATTTTTAAAGTTTGGGCTATGAGACCTAAAGGCGAGATAATGTTGTATTAAGTTGAAGATTTGAATGGGAAGTAACTGCATGATGCTTTTACCGCGAGAAGTTGCAGAAAGTGACATTTAATTTAGGAAAAAATGTGTTTAAAATTGAAAACATTTTAGGCAGCAAAGGTTCAGGAAAGAGAGAAATGTACCTGGTGAAATGGCTAGTGTACCCAAAAAGCTTCAACACCTATATAAAAACTGATGCAATAATGAAGCTTAAATAGTATGCAACATGGCGCGTAACACTACCGCCCTCTTTTTCTCTGTCTGTACTTCCTAACAATACCATGGCCAACTTTGTAACAGAAATCCTTGGGCCCATTGAATTGGATCGTGATTCGTATGAGGTGGGGATATGGGAAATTCAACTGGACAACCTCTTTTTAAGTATTACATATAAAGAACCCATTTTTACGGACGGTTCTTAGAGACCTTGATGAGTGTGAAAAAGCCGGGGTAACTCGGGATGAAACCATGCATATCGCCCGGAGTGGGGAGCAAGATATTACACTACAGTAGTAACACTGGGACCGGGCCGTAATGGTGCGGCTGAGGATGTTGTGAGAGACTTAAACGTTGATTTAAAGAGCTCAAATCTTACGGCTGATTTGTTATACGAAATCGTAAACAAAGACACCCCTTCACATACTCTGACACTAAAATCACAGGCTAATAGAAATATTAAAGACAAAGGACTGTTCAAAATTATAACCGAGGGCCGATATGGAGCAGCCATCCAAAGAGACAACTTTCACGAAGTACAACAGGATTTGTCCACCCTAATGTATGAGTTGAAATTGGAGAAATTGGGCAATTGCTATACACTCCCAGACATGTGCTATATTTACAGCAATATATTGGAGCACCAATTTGTCGGAGATACTCAGGCACGCCTGCTGCGCATCGCTCACATTCCCTAACCACAGAGGGAAGAGCTTGAGCATTACATATGACAAATCTCATTATGTGAATGTCGCGACTAATATATTAACAATATCTCAATATATATAAGAACGATTGAGGGAAAACGTTTCCCATTCGGTAACGGGAGCTTAACAGTGAAGCTGCACTTTCGACGCACTGAGTTATAAAGGCCCGAAGGCCTTTCAAAGTCTATCGAGGAGTGAAATACCACCGTGGGAGTGAGCTTGGATCCATTTTTTCAAACGTACTACGTACGGCTGTCCCCTTACTGAAGAGGAGTGCCAGATATCTCGGGAGGAAGGCGTTACAATCAGGTTTTAACAAGGTAGAAGACATAATAGGTGGAGCTAAACCTAAAGAAGCTCTAAAAAAGCACTTAAAGCGTACACGGGACGAAATCATCAAAGATGCAAAGTGAAAAATGCGTGGTGGTGGGAAGAAGAAGAGAGCTGTCCGGAAGAAGAAGAAGGGGTTACCAGCACGTGGCGTTAAACGTAAAAGGACATTAAAAAAGAAGTGCTCTGAGCGAGTGAAACCTATGGTTGATAATTTTTTTAAATGATATAAGCTAAGGATATTGCTCTCGTGAATCATAGGCTGTTTACTACTTGTCAAGAGAGGTGGCATTATTTCTGACTCGTCATGGCACGCTTCATCCAGCCGTGTAGTTCACAATGTTGTAAATCGGAGCTCTCCACCTTTGATTTGCCCCCAACGCAAGTTTCTATTGAGCATAGTGATTTTATTACTATTAACCTATTAAACACAATTAGTTCCCCTATTACTCCTATAAAATTCGTGATACCCAGCTCAGGCCCTTACTATTTTCATCCAAGCTGCGTGCACATGTACGCTAAACTACTTACAGCACATTCAAATGGAACGCATTGCGATGATAAATACGTTGTATTTCCCGAAACAAACTTTCTACACTCCATATTCAGCCAGTGTGATGTGTTTTTAAATCAGGTCAACATCTCAGAAGAAACGGGCTATAATCACCTGCGAGCCTATTTGGAAAACGTCCTCAACATTTCAAAAGAAAGGAAGGACACCTTTTTAACTGCCAGGGGCTATTATCAGGCTAAAGACGAAAGCAGTATAAATCACAAGTTTACAAATTCTAAAAAGAAGATATACGATGCTTCGGACGTCTGCATACAGACTTCGCATTCCAGAAGAAGCTGCTTTTGAATGGTATCGACATGAAAATAATGAAATTTCATGGTTCTATGTACCGTATTAGCCGAGATAGGAAGGATATAAAAGGTCTCCCTTTTTTGCCGACCCGACAATGTAGTAGTAGTGTACAGTAAATGAAGAATTTCCAGTGGCATAAAGAAATGTTCGGTAAATCCGTAATTTTCATTAGTTTTCTTTGAAATCCGCTCACCGTATAAGAAATTTACATAGTTGTGGGGTGTGAAAAACATATTGAAATCTGACCGTAACTTTGGATTTTGAAGCCAGAGTTCGAGATCTCCCTTTTTTTTTTTGCCCATCCGATATATATATATATATATATATATATATACAGTGTGTCCGTAAAGTCATGGTGGGATTTTAAATAGCTATATTATTGCAACGAAACATGATAATGAGATGAAAAAAAGGCAAATTGAAGAACAACTCTAAAAGAATAACTTTATTTAACGTAGTTCGATATGGGCCCCTCTGGTAGCCCTGCAGACATCTAGGCGGTGATGTGTGTCCGTAAAGTCATGGTGGGATTTTAAATAGCTATATTATTGCAACGAAACATGATAATGAGATGAAACAATGCCAAATTTAAGAACAACTCTCAAAGTTGTATCTTGTAGTTAGTCTAGCTAAGCTTAACCTTTATCTCGTAGTTAGTCTAGGCTGTCCACATGCCTATGTTGAACATGAGCGTAATAGCCCGAAAGTTAATGTGTGGTGTGCTCTAGCACGAGATCAAGTGATTGGCCCATTTTCTTCGCGGAACCCACTGTGACGTCACACAACTACCTCGCTATGTTGGAACACTTTGCAGTACCCCAATTTATTGACAATAATGTCATCTTTCAGCAAGATGGTGCTCCTCCGCACTATGCCAACGTTGTTCGAGAATTCCTTAATGAAAAATTTCCACAGAGATGGATAGGAAGAGGAGGATGGAAGCCATGGCCTCCACGCTCTCCGGACCTGACACCTTTGGACTTTTATTTGTGGGGTTACGTCAAGCAAAGCGTGTACAGTATACCCATTAGGGATATTCATCACTTGCACGAGCGAATCACGGAAGCTATCGCATCCGTCACTCCTGATGTTCTTGGGCGTGTGTGGCTGGAATTGAATCACCGCCTAGATGTCTGTAGGGCTACCAGAGGAGCCCATATCGAACTACGTTAAATACAGTTATTCTTTTAGAGTTGTTTTCAATTTGCCTTTTTTGCATCTCATTATCATGTTTCGTTGCAATAATATAGCTATTTAAAATCCCACCATGACTTTACGGACACACTGTATATAAAGGGTGTTTCAGGAGGAAAGGTCAATACTTCGGGAGGTGATAGTATCGGTCATTGTGAGAAAAAAGTTTACATGAACATGTGTCTAATTCTGAATGGTTACGGAGATAGAGCTGTTTGAATCTGATGCGCGCGCAGCTCTTCCTCCCCCTTCCCTCCCCTATAATCTTGAACCATGTAAGCTGTAATGTAAGCATGTAACATAAGCCAATCGACAGCTGACTGTTGTGAGTGACATTGTTTGGTGCTTGAAGCAGTGTTAAGAATGCCACACATCTTCACACATGCCGAATATGCAGATATGGTGTATGTCTACGGTTTTGCGATGGAAGTGCAACAGCTGCTGTTGCACAATACCTTCGACGGTTTCAGAACCGCAGAATTCCAGATCGAAGAGTGTTTACCAGGGTTTTCAACACATTGTGTGAGATTGGTACACTTCCCAGCGCTCATGTTTCATCTGAACGTGAAGGTCAACAAGATGTGGATGAAGTGGAAAACATTCTTCAGTTGGTAGAGCGTAGTCCTACTAATAGCTCACGAAGAATTTCTACACGTCTCGGTGTACCACACACAAGAGTATGGCGAACATTACGTGAGGAAGGCTTGCATCCATATCATGTACAGCGTGTACAACACCTTCAACCAGGAGATGCTGCCATGCGACTTGAATTTCGTCATTGGGTAAATGCTAATCGCCAATTGCTTCGATTAACACTGTTCACCGATGAAGCTACTTTCACCCGTGACGGTATCAACAGCACTCGTAACTCTCATCGGTGGTCAGACGAAAATCCAAATGCCACTGTGGAAACAAATTTTCAACATCGCTTCTCTGCCAATGTGCGGTGCGGTATCATGACCCTGTTACTTCAGATAATCGTCTTACAGGACAAAGTTACCTAGAATTTCTGCAAAATGAATTACCAGGAGCTCCTCCACCTTCTACACGTCTGGTGATGCAATACCTAAATCAAACTTTCCCTGGTCAATGGATCGGCCGCGGTGGTCCCATTCAATGGTCACCAAGGTCTCCAGACCTCTCTCCGTTAGATTATTGTTTGTGGGGGTGGATGAAAAGTCAAGTTTACAAAAGAAAGGTGGATACACGAGACGAATTGCTCGCGCGCATTTTGGATGCTGCTGCCCGCATAAAGGAACGTCAAGATCAACTCAGACGAACAACACGCGATCTTCGCACACGAGTTGCAAAGTGCATTGAGGTTGACGGTGAAATTTTCGAAAACGTATTGTAAATTGTAACAAATTTGTCATTTCTGTATCTAATAGCATTCAAAATGCCAATGTTTAAACATTAAATGTTAGAAACAGTAATTGGTTTCTCTTTCATGATTACCATTAACAATGCTTTTGTATTTGTAGATTCAAACAGCTCTATATCCGGAACCATTCAGAATTAGACACATGTTCATATGAACTTTTTTCTCACAATGACCGACACTATCACCTCCCGAAGTATTGACCTTTCCTCCTGAAACACCCTGTGTATATATATATTATATATATATATATATATATAGAGAGAGAGAGAGAGAGAGAGAGAGAGAGAGAGAGAGAGAGAGTTACAATGAGCTACAAGGAGTTACAAAAAGAGAAAATGCCGAATAGGGTTCTCAGATCAAATAGTAAACAACATGCAACTAGCCTAACCGGTATCAAAAGGAAGATTAGCTGGCTATGCTACGCATCGTCTGCCGGCACCGGGTCTCCAACCGAATTGATTAGTTTTACACTTCAAAATGCGTTTATTATGGTTCTTTATAAAATTAATTAACACTTGCAAGGATTCTTGATTAAGCACTGAATGATGCGATGTGTGTGTGTGTATATATACACATATATATATATATATATATACATATATATATATATATATATACAGGGTGGGCCGTAAGTTTCCATACATAGGAAAAATTAAACGTTTGTTTTTATGTTTCAGATACCCTAAGAATATGCGTTTGACGTAAGATCTTGTTTACTGATGAAGCAAATGTTTACGTCAATGGAGAGGTTAATCGGCAAAACATACGTTATTGGAGTAATGCTAACCCTAACTGGCTGAGTCCGACGAAGATGCAAGGTGCCTGTAAAGTGATGGTGTGGGCCGGGATATGGGGTGACAGAATTATTGGACCAATTTTTGTCAGTGGAAATCTTAATGCCGAAAGGTATCTTAACATGTTGCAAGAAGAGATTTTCCCATCCCTGCTAAACGAGGAAGGTAACTTCCCAGTTTACTTCCAGCAAGATGGAGCTCCACCTCATTATGGTCTTCACGTGCGTCGGTATTTGGATCAGCAGTTTCCGGATGCTTGGATTGGTCGGCGTGGTCCTGTGGAGTGGCCTCCCAGATCCCCAGATCTCACCCCCCTTGATTTCTATCTTTGGGGGCACTTGAAGGCCATGGTGTATCAAAAAGATACGAGACATAAATCATCTAAAGGAACGTATCACCAACGCCATTACAAGCATAACGTCAACTGTGCTAATGCGTGTTCAACAGTGGGGAACACGTATTGAAATGTGTTTTCAAAACAATGGCAACCATGTAGAGCATATTATATAAATAAAAATGGTTGTCCATAAAAAAATGTTTATTTTTCCTAGTACGGAAACTTACGGCCCACCCTGTATATATATATATATATATATATATATATATATATACACATATATATATATATATAACAAGAACGGCAGTCAGTTTAAATTACAAATTATTTTTTAAAATTATTACGTGATTATTGATTATATGTACTCACATTTCAAATTTAAAAAAAAATTAACGAATAGGTGACCATGGCAAATAATAAACAGCAAGCAAATAGACTAATCGGGCTCAAAAGGAAGATTAGCTGGGTATGCTACGCACCGTCGCCTGACACCGGGTCTCGAACCCGATAGATTAGTTTTACAATTCAAAGTGCGTTTATTATGGCTTTTTATAAATTAATTATCACTTGCAAGGATTCTTGATTAAGTACTGAATGATGCTATATATATATATATATATATACCGAGAACGGCAGTCAGTTTAAATCATATTTCACAAATTAGTAAAGATTAGGTAATAAATCATAACGCATAAACTAAAAACTGCCTAATTTATGCCAAATGTGTTGAAAGGGTGACTAGCTGGGCTGGGGATGCTACGCATCGCCTACCATCACCGGGTCTCGAACCCAGGACCATTGGAAATCTCCACCTTTAAAGTTTGAAGTAATTCATTCTTGGTACGAGCCAAATATGGAAGAGCGGTGCATTTACTAATTGTAAAAGTCTACCTGTAGAATTTTCTATAAATTTTTAAATTAATATGTAATTATTTGATAAACGAAATAATTTGAAAATTCGTTTTCTAAATACTTAATAGAGTACAATAATTTACAGAGTCGGAAATACTTTTATCCTACCTGAAGGTACTACGCATCGCCTGTCGGGTATCGAACCCGGGACATTGGAAAAAGTTTTACTACACGCTACAGAAGCTCGTTTGCAATTACATAAATGTTTCTACCCACATTTCAAATGTGCTTCGTTCACTCTGTTCAACGTCACAAAATTCTTCCACGGCTTCTATCGAAAGACTTCCTCGGTCGGCGGCTGCGAAAAGTTCGAGTGTGGCGCCGGTAGCGGGGTCACCGACTTCAAACACCTGTGGGGAACAGTAGAGTTCTGGCTGATTGGAGGCGTCCATGACGAGAGAATATGTGTTTATTCTTTGATAAAAATAACTGCTGTGGGTTCCAGCTGAAAATGCCCCTCAGAAGACCAATATTCGCTTCACATGGTTCCTGTTGGCTATCAGTGAATTTGGGTGTGGCTGTAACGTATGTGCGAGGTTTTCCACCAACCAGAGTCCATGGATTCGTTCTCATACCCCGCCAGTTGGGTTGTAATTGAATGAGCCTCAAATTCTGGGGGCGTGTCTTTACCAAATTTGACTTATTCATTCCTCAGATTTTTCAATCGTTTTCAAAGGTATCATAAGCGGATAAATTTAGCAGCATGTAATTTAAAAATTTTTAAGTGTACATTCTCTCTGCGAAAGGTATTAGTGACGACCTATTCAAAATTTATCTGTTATCCTTCAATACAGGTAGAGAGAGAGAGAAAAAAGTTTTAATTAGCAATGCTGAATTTTAGAGTTTGGGAGAATTTGTAAAATAAATAGTGAATTAAGTCTGGTACTGCGTCAGTTCGATGTCTTCTGAAATGTAATTTATTAAAGTCCACAGAGGAGATGTTCTATGTTCGATTCTTGAAAAACAACCCACCCTTATGAAACGCTGTTTATTCTCTATGCATAAATTGATTTGTAAATGTGTACTTGAGGTTTTTGACAACTTTTGTGATACATGCCATATTTATTGGGTATGCAATACTAAATCTATAATAATTTAGAATATTCTAATTATTATAATTGTTTTAGTTCAGTTTAAATACTGAATTTTATAGTTTGAGAGAATTAAATGTAAAATAAATAATGAATTAAGTCTGGTACTGCGTAAGTTCGATACCTTCTGAAATGTAATTTACTAAAGTCCACAGAGAAGATGTTCTATGTTCGATTCTTGAAAAACAACCCACTGTTCTGAAACGCTGTTTATTCTCTACACTTAAATTGATTTGTAAATGGGTACTGGAGGTTTATGGCAACTTTTGTTATATTTACCATATTTATTGGGTATGCAATACTAAATCTATAATAATTTAGAATTTTCTACGTATTATAATTGTTTTAGTTCAGTTTAAAATGCTGAATTTTATAGTTTGGGAGAATTTAATGGTAAAATAAATAATGAACTAAGTCGTTAGTTCAAATTATTCTTCGACAAATTGTGCAAATAACAGAATTACTCAATGCATAATGCAATCTGGCATCTAATCTTAAAACATGATTGGTTAAAATGCGAAAAATTAAATAATTATTCATAATTTAATATCTATTTTGTTTTAAAAATTATAGTGATGTTTTTATGTTAGAGTTTAAGGATATAATTGTCTTAAAGGTAAATTTGTATTTAATAACCCATAAACAAATTAATTGGGTAAAAGAGGAAAAATGAAGGGTAATATTCGGGAAAGGACCCAGTCACATCCGGTTACAACAATAACATATCCTGAATCCTCATTAAAAATTACCCAGGAAAACTATTATCTCATGTTGTGCAGATTGATTTAATATTAATTTCATAATAAGGCTGACGTTTTTATTCGGGTAAGTCTTGTTTAAGTTTATTTTGGCTATTTTTGCAGTGCTTCATTTGGTTTCTGGCTACTGTTTCTTTGAATCTTTCGTTCAGTTCGAAGCTGAATTTGTTTGAACATGACGTGCGATTCCTGTGACCTTGGTTTCGAAGATCTAATCCGCCATGTTGGCTTAGATGAACGAAAGGCGTTTGGTGTCTTTATTAATCACGGTATACTTCCTGCATCCTACATTCGATTCGAAAATATTGCACCAATTCCTTAAGACGATTGCCGATTTGTACGTTCCAAAATTAGTTATGTAAACGAGTAATAGATTAGGTTAGGTAAGATTAAGTTAGGTAAGGTCAGGTTAGGTTAGGTTAGGTTTTATAATAATAAACATGACAATACATTTTTCTGGTTGTATTTGATGTGCTTTATTCAAATCTGACCTTCATTTCTTGAGCAAATGAACACAACTTATGAAAACTTGATTGTTCAATAATTTCGTTTTGGTTCATTTGTACAAAAAAATGAAGGTCAGATTTTAACAAAGCACATCAAATACTACCAGAAAAATGTATTGTGGTGTTTGAGCTGCGCCGGGTCCTTTGCCGAATAATTACCAAAATGTTACCCTGAAATACAATCTATTTTTAATATAAAGTTACAAAAAATATTTTTTTGTAATAAAACTTAAAGATATATTTGTGTCTTAAAGATAAATTTGTATTTATTAAGACAGAAACACAATAAATGGGTAAAAGACGAGAACTGAAACAGTTACCCCTAATTTAATTTCTATTTTGTTATAAAAACCATATTAATGCTTTTTATGTTATAGTTTAAGGATAAATTTGTATATTGAGGTGAAAAATTGTTTTGGTATTAAACTTAGTTTATCATATTCGATTTTTTGTATAAAAGATCGTTACGAAACGTCACATTGTCTTTGTGGCGATTTTATGCCATGAGAAACTCAATATTAGCGTTGCCCTTTTTTTGAGACCTTGTCGGTCGACTCCTGATCCCATAAACGTATTTGTTTATGCTTAATAGCTTTCTCTATTAATTGAGTCGTATTTAGAGACCTTGTCTGTCTGTCAGGAGCTGGTAAGTAAAAGTCGTGGGTAAGTAATGCCGTAGGTATTTCGGCTGTGTAATACTGTGTTACTGCTGAGAGGTCTTAAGGTCTAGACGGTTGGTTGTAGCCCTCATCTCACCATGTGCTGTTCATGGGATGAGCTCCTAAAAGTCTATACTTAGACGATTGGTGGTTGTGGTGATGGATGTGGGGAGGTATTCTTTTTGTGTGGTAGTTATTCGGCATGTTTGTATATATTTTGCTATTGGGACTTTATAGCATCTGTTTATATACGTTGTGTGTGTGTGTGTGTGTGTGTGTGTAATAACAGGGGATCTATGAGCGTATATATAGTCGGGGGAATGTATGTGTGTGTGTGTGTGTGCGCTTTTGATTCGCTCGAAAGTTATTAATATATACATAAACAAGCCATTTACACCTTCTAAGTCTTCGAAGCCAAATGGCTGATTACGCCAACTGGCTGCTTAAGCCAAATGGCTGAATGACATTTCTAAGCCAGCTGATGCTCGGATGAAATTTCATTATGCACCTGGGTCTTCCAGGCGAAGGATGCTCTCCTCTCTCTCTTAGGTTAGGTATAACCCTTTGGGGGGTGAGGACATCTCACCTTCTCCCCCAAAGTCTCTTCTCTTAGGTTAGGTGGATTCCCCCAACTTGTGGCAGCTGGTGGGAATCTCCCTTGATTACTTTCTTTGGCACCCTGTGGGGAGGGGGTTGGCACCTTGCAACAAGGGGGAAATGGGAGTTGACACTGGCACTCATTTCATCAACATTGCAATTGCATAGGCACTCTACCATTTTGCGTTCATACTGCTATCCTAAATACTGTTTCAAACGATTCCCACATTATTTTTGCATTGAGGTCCCCATTATGTTTCCCCAATTGACGTGTGACAATTCATTTCGAAATTTACAAAAGTCTGCGCGCTGGAATTTAGGAATTTTAGTCGAGTTAGCTGGTTTCGAGTGACTTACTGAGAGGGCAAACTCTATCATATTGTGATCGCTATTGCTTAACGGTTCTATTATTTGAACATCAATGATAAGTCTATCATCCGTAGTTATTACCTAATGTAAAATACTGTCCAACCTCTTAGGTTCCCCAACCTTTGTAATAAGAAAGCTATCCTCGAGAAAATTAACTAAACGATTACCTTCTGCGACTCCCTGCCTTGTTTCGTAATTCACGTTAGCGCAATTAAAGTCACCCATAATTAAGACCTGCTCACTACCCATGATTCTCTTTAGTTCACGATATAACGCTTCGTCCGAATCAGCTGTTTCATTAGGGGCCTGTTTGATTAGGGGACTTATATATAACGGTAACAATAAGTTTGAAATCGTTCAATTTAAGTTCTGCTAATAGTCAAATCTATCGGTTTGCAAGGAATATATGTGTCACTTGATAAAATATGTTGAGTGATTTTTCTTTAAAAGAAGAATTGGATGCTTGGAGTTGTATGTATATATTTATATACTGTATATTTGTGTGTGAATGTATATTTTGTTGTTCGGTTTTATTTTTGAGTTTTGTATTAGGTTAACCAATTTGGCTGAGCAAAGATCCACAAATGTTGCATTTGAGACCCTTGTATCAAGCCTTGTCTGTTTTATGCCTATATTTGAAATAGGACTTAGAATAGGTTGCGCCTATATATCAAATAGGACTTAGAATGTGTTACGCCCATATGTCCATTAGGACTTAGGATGTATGTGTTAAGTGGGTGTAGGTTTGAGTTCGTGCAGTTGCTTTAGGTCTGTCTGATGTTAAATTTCTGAGTTGCATTTTTTGATGTTAAAGTTCTGAGTTGAATTTTGCGATGTTAAAGTTCTGAGTTGAATTTTGCGACAGTTCTGAGTTTAAAATTTTGCGATATTACAGTTCTGAGTTAAAAAATTTGCGATGTTAATGAGTCTTATAAGTAAGTTAAATTGGTGAAATAAATTTTATAACCTATACCACAGGTTGAATTAAAATTTAGTGTTTTTAGTTAGAATAGGCCTTGAGTGTAAAGAGTAGGGCCTACTTTGTGAGGTAGGCTTCTTGTATATTTAAATTGCAAATTGTAGTGTTTGAAGTAGGCCTTTAGTCACGAGTATGTTAGGTCTAGTAGCTAAGGTTAAGTGGGCCTACTAAATAGGCTTAGGTTGTGGTCCTACTAAATATACTTATGTTGAAATTGGTCTTTTTCATAGGACCTAAAATGAATTAAGCCTGTTAAATGAACAAGGCTTTTTTATTTAAAGAGTAGGACCTATTAAATAGGCTTAATGTGAAGTGAGCCTACTAAATAGGCTTATGTTGAAATATGCCTAATTTTTATAGGACTTAAAACGAGTTAAGCCTGTTAAATGAACAAGTCTTTGTTTACGGTTAGTGTAAAGGTAAAGTTTGTGTTAGTGTAAAATCGGTTCCCCATGGACGGGCCACCATATGATAAACTATACAGCGTGTTTCAGGAGGAAAGGTCAATACTTCGGGAGGTGATAGTATCGGTCATTGTGAGAAAAAAAGTTCATATGAACATGTGTCTAATTCTGAATGGTTACGGAGATAGAGCTGTTTGAATCTACAAATACAAAAGCATTGTTAATGGTAATCAAGAAAGAGAAACCAATTAATGTTTCTAACATTTAATGTTTAAACATTGGCATTTTGAATGCTATCACATACAGAAATGACAAATTTGTTACAGTTTACAATACGTTTTCGAAAATCCCACCGTCAACCTCAATGCACTTTGCAACTCGTGTGCGAAGATCGCGTGTTGTTCGTCTGAGTTGATCTTAACGTTCCTTTATGCGGGCAGCAGCATTCAAAATGCGCGCGAGCAATTCGTCTCGTGTATCCACCTTTCTTTTGTAAACTTAACTTTTCATCAACCCCCACAAATAATAATCTAACGGAGAGAAGTCTGGAGACCTTGGTGCCCATTGAATGGGACCACCGCGGCCGATCCATCGACCAGGGAAAGTTTGATTTAGGTATTGCATCACCAGACGGGTAGAATGTGGAGGAGCTCCGTCATGCTTACATTACAGCTTACATGGTTCAAGGTTATAGGGGAGGGAAGGGGGAGGAAGAGCTGCGCGCGCATCAGATTCAAACAGCTTTATCTCCGTAACCACTCAGAATTAGAGTCATATTCATATGAACTTTTTTTCTCACAATGACCGATACTATTACCTCCCGAAGTATTGACTTTTTCTCCTGAAACACCCTTTATAGGGCTATGGGTTGATTTCCTGATACCCTCATCCGTTGGAAATTTCCAGCAGATTACAGTGGAGAGTTAACGACAAAAGCCCTACGTTTTTCGTTAGAGAGTTATGTATGTGTAGGTCTTCAAAGGTCCTCTTTATGTATTTTTTTTTAGTGGTTAATGTTACATTTATTTGCCTTCGGTATTTTAGCGTTGCCTAATGGTAAACAAAGAAATTGCCTTACCTTATTATTTCATTCGGCCTCGCTTCTGTTTCGATGTAGGGGGCGACGAGTTCTTTCGGTTTATTTGCTATAGGCATTCACTACACTTAAATGCCTGAAGGAATAGGCCTCTCCTTTTGCGTTATTAGGTTTATATCACATGTTATTCACTCAGAACTTATAGGAAGATAAAGTACATCTTCCTTGCTTAATGCATCGCTGTAACATAAGCAAGCTCCGAGCGAGCCGCTCATATAAATCTTCGTATTTTATTATTTGCTGAATTTGCAAAGTTCGTTCACTCTTCTTTCGAAGTAATTTTCATGAGTCAGCAGTGGAAAATTTTGAACAAGAAATAATAAATTTTTCTTGTGGTTGGGTGGACCCAATTCACCATATTGGGTTCTATGTATGTATGGCAATTATCTTCATTCCCAATAGGCTATGTCGCCAATCCCGAGGCAATTTTGTAGATATTTAATTCAATTAATTAATAATTTATATTTAATTAAGAAGTAAAGGTACCACATATGATACCATGTTGTAAGCGTATATATCATAGTTTTTTCCATATACTGGGGAGGGGAGCCGGAGAAAAATTTGTGTTATAGATTAAATTTTTTGAAAACTGTGTGTTTTAAACCATGTGAAATGGATTAAAAAGAATTAAGTAAGAATTTAGGAAGAGAAAGGTTACTCAAATTTAAATATAAAAGTTCAAGAGTCTAACTTCTCAAATTTAGTTGAAGTTATGCCAATCAGTTTGACTCGCCTTAGGTATAGGAAATTTATGGAATTAAAGTAGTTATTAAGCGTTTTAAGTTTGCTCATTATTTGTCTAAGTTTTATAAGTCACCTGTTTTTAAATGCTGGTTTACTAATGTTGTTTTGGAATTTTGTCATGTTTTGTTTTGTTAATGATTTATGTTTTAAAGTGACTTCTACGTTGGTGAGTTAATTGAAATGTACTGTACTTCCATGTTGTGTTGTTTGGTTAAAAGAGTTTGTACTGTATTCAAACTTCCTACCACTTCAGACTAATCAATACCCGTAGTTTTGGTAGAGTAAATGTTACTCTTCCACAGGTAGATCTGGAGGGCTTGGGGCTTTGAGGCCTGTACTGTTTTTGTGTTGTTTGTTCTCTGGAGGCCATAAGACCTTTTTGTTTGGCCCATTACGGCATATCATACACTGAGTTCAGGGTTGCAATTTCGGAAAAACAAAGTGGCTAATATGTATTCCTATGCAAATATTAATTCTAAGATGGTGTAGTGAATACTCTTATTTTAGTTTCAAGATAAATGTTAATTTTACCGTCTTGAATTTCGGAATAGTATAAATTCATTTTAAATTAGTTACCCCATTATAATTCAATTGTGAACCACATTAATACTAATTTTATGTATACTATATTATTTTATTGTATGTAAACATAATTAATTATATATCACAATTGTCAGTTAATTATTTATATTCAAATATTTATTTTAATCTAATACCATGTCCATTTTACAAATAAATAATAGAAATCCAAGGTTATATTTTCCACCTTTGGTACTGTCGCAGTTTCGCCTAACGGACTCAATACGGCTAGTGAGATAATCACTGGTTGGCACTTAACCAGCGGCAGTGCTTATGGCTACATCATCCAGGTTAACCTATACCGGATAGATGCGCTACGGTCCCAAGCCGTAGCTTGCCTAGGCCAACGACGACGACGTAAACCAACAATTGGTGACCCCCGGAGTTGGGTTCCCCCCTTTTTACCCGAACGACTAGGATTAGACTGTAACGTCGTTCGTGCCCATCACCCCCTTCACCCGAGCGACTAGGACCAGACTGTAACGTCGCTCGTGCCCTCTGCCCATCACCCCCTTCACCCGAGCGACTAGGACCAGACTGTAATGTCGCTCGTGCCCTCTGCCCCTCACCCCTGCCCGTGCGCTCTGTGCCTGCGCTCGTCTCAACCTCCACTCCTTCGTTGGTAACTTGTCGTCTTGCTTGTACATCAGCAAGCATAGGAGAAGATGCCTGACGACGCTGGTGCCATCTCCCACTTGAGCGTAAAGCTCCCCGTCTTCTGGCCGGGTGATCCATTTATTTGGTTCCACCAAGTGGAATCACAATTCAACTTGGGAAGGATCACCGCTAGCAGGACGAAATACGATCATGTTTTGTCCTCTCTACCAGCGAGCATCATCTCTGAAGTCCGTGACGTCATCGTGTCTACTTCCACGAGTGAGGACCCATACAACGATCTGAAGTCTGCCATCCTGCGCCGTACCACTGTCTCCGAGCGTGAGAAACTACATCAGTTAATCTCAAAAGAAGAACTTGGAGACCGTAAGCCCACTCAAATGCTGAGGGCTATGCAGTGCGCTCTAGGCGAACGCGCACAAACCTTCGATAAGGACATCTTTAGACAGTTGTTCTTGCAGAAACTTCCTCCATCAGCTCAGCGTGTCTTGGCCACTATGGATCCTGCTACTCCAGTTGATAAACTAGCAGAAACTGCCGACAAAGTAGTGGAGATTGACACAGCTCCGGTCAACAACGTGAACACACAATCGGAACTGGAGTTGAAAGTGGAAGAGTTAAGTCAACAACTCAATCACGTTTGTTCTCTGCTTCAAAATCAACGGCAAAGAAGCCATTCTCGGTCAAGATTTACGAAGAGGCATCGTTCGAGTTCCGGGAAGATCTGCTTCTACCACTCGAAATTTGGAAAGAAGGCTAGGAAGTGCATCTCCCCTTGCAATTTTTCGTCGGAAAACCCCAGCAGCGAGTCCTAATGGCGTCTAGTACTCGCACTGCCAACCTGTTATTCATAAAGGACAGGAACTCTGGTGTCAATTTCTTGGTCGATACCGGAGCGTCAGTCAGTGTATTCCCTCAAAAATCTGGTCATAAGCACTCGGAATCTCCGCCTCTATACGCTGCTAACGGTTCACGCATACCCACGTACGGTACTCAGTCGCGTGAACTAAACTTGGGCCTTCACCGATCCTTCAAGTGGATTTTCATCTGTGCTCAAGTGCAGCATCCCATAATCGGCGCTGACTTCCTCCAGCATTTCAAACTCCTGGTGGATCTTGACAAGCGACGCTTATGCGACCAGGCCACACTGCTTTCTGTTCTTGCCAAACAGGTTGCCCTTCCGGACGCCTCGAACTCTGCACTTTCCCTCGTTCCCCCTAATTCCATGTACCAGTGCTTTTTCCAGCGATATCCAGGAATTCTTCAACCGATGCAGATGGGTGATACCATTAAGCACACCATTACCCATCACATTACAACAAAAGGTCCCCCTGTGTTTGCAAAACCCAGACGTCTTGCCCCGGACAAACTGAAAGCTGCCAAATCGGAATTCCAGCTTATGATAGATCTTGGGATAATAAGACCTTCCAAAAGCAGTTGGTCCTCTCCCCTACACCTGGTCCAGAAGAAGTCAGGAGACTGGAGACCATGTGGGGATTACCGGTTTTTGAATTCGACAACCATCCCGGACCGATATCCGGTACCAAATGTCCAAGACTTTACTTCTCTTCTCCACGGCAAATCTATCTTCAGTAAAATAGATCTCGTTAAGGCTTTCCACCACATTCCCGTAGAGCCTTCGGATATTCCCAAGACTGCAGTTTGTACACCATTTGGGTTATTCGAATTTTTGAAGATGCCGTTCGGGCTACGGAATGCTGCGCAAACCTTTCAGAGGTTTATAGATGAGGTCACCAGAGGCTTAGACTTTGTTTATGCCTACATCGATGATTTGCTTGTGGCCAGCTCAACGGAAGAGGAACATAAGGAACATCTTTCACTCCTCTTTCAACGCTTAGAACAATACGGTGTTACTATTAATGCATCTAAGTGTGTGTTTGCACAGCCAACCTTGGAATTTCTTGGTCACACGATTTCGCAGCACGGAATTACCCCCCTTCAGGACAAGTGTGAAGTGATAAAAAATTACCCTATGCCAAGTAATCAGCGTGAGTTACGTCGGTTTCTAGGTTTGGTAAATTATTACCACAAGTTCATTAAAAACTGTGCTAGTGTTCTTGCTCCTCTACACGCTATGATAACACACAAACGCAAGGTAACGAAATTGTTATGGTGTAGCGATAGTTTACAGGCGTTCGACAATGCCAAAAATGCTATCAATAGTGCATTGTCTCTGTCATTTCCTATCAGTGATGCCCCCCTAACTCTGACGGTCGATGCATCAGATGTTGCGATCGGTGGAGTGTTGGAACAAACCATTAACGGTCAACAAGCACACATCGCGTTTTACTCGAAAAAGCTGCAGCCAGCCCAAACGCGTTATAGTGCTTTCGGACGTGAACTTCTTGCTATTTACTTAAACGTGAAGCATTTTCAACATTTCCTTGAAGGCCGAGAGTTTTGTGTTTTTACCGACCACAAACCTTTGGTCACTGTCTTCAATAAAAACAGCTGTAACCACTCTCCCAGAGTCATCAGGCAACTCGATTATATCTCGCAATTTACCACAGATATCCGCCACATCAAAGGTGTCTTGAACACTCCAGCGGATGCACTTTCAAGAATAGAGATTACTTCTGTTACCCTCAGCTCTACACTGTGGAATGCTATTGCACAGGATCAAGATAAGGATACGGAACTACAAGACCTGCTCAGAGAAGACTCCACTCACTCACTTTCCCTCAAGAAAATGAGTATGCCAGGATTGTCTGTGCCCCTCTATTGCGACGTATCAACAGCTGCTATTCGCCCTTATGTCCCTCCATGTCACAGACAAGCAGTCTTCACGGATCTTCATAAGCCCTCCCATCCTGGTATCCGTGCTTCGCAACACCTGGTTACCTCTCGCTTTGTTTGGCCCTCGATGCGGAAGGATGTCAAACATTGGACCAAAACGTGCCTTGCCTGCCAGCGTGCCAAAGTCCAAAGGCACACCAGGTCCCCCTTTGACGCATTTCCGCCCCCATCCCAGCGATTTGAGGTAATTCATGTAGACATTGTTGGCCCTCTTCCAGTGATTCAAGGCCAACGTTATCTGCTCACCTGTCTCGACCGCTTTTCCAGATGGCCTGAAGCCATCCCACTTCCTGATATCCAAGCGGACACTGTTGCAAGAGCCTTTCTTCATGGATGGGTATCAAGATTTGGATTGCCGACAAAAGTCATCACTGACCAAGGTCGCCAATTTGAGTCTTCGCTTTGGAAGAAGTTTACCAGCTTGTTGGGTACAGTACATGCGCATACCTGTGCGTATCATCCGCAAGCTAACGGCCTCGTCGAACGCTTCCATCGCCAGCTGAAGTCATCCCTTATGTGTCACGAAGACTCCCATTGGATGGATAAGCTTCCACTCGTTTTGCTTGGTATTCGCTCTGCATTTAAGAGTGATCTGAAGACTACAGCGGCTGAACTAGTCTATGGAACAACACTGCGGCTACCAGGTGGCTACTTCACTGCAGGGGATAAGTCATGCGATCCTACGGAATTCGCTCAAACACTTTCCTCTCACATGCAGTCCCTTCAGCCTGTTCCCCCTCGATTGACTAGCCAACAGAACATCTTTGTTTCCCCAGCCCTCCAATCTTGTACCCACGTTTTCGTTCGTGTACCTGTCCCAAAACGGCCTCTCCAATGTCCATATGACGGGCCCTATGAAGTTCTCCGACGTACGCGCAAATCATTTCTCATCCAGCGCGGTTCCAAGGTCGACAAGGTTTCTATCGATCGTCTTAAGCCTGCGTTTTTGGAATCAACCTTAAGTGAGGTACATGTAGCTACCAAAAAGGTCCCGGGGAAATCTGTGTCGTTCGGAACTCTTTGAACTTCCTCTCTGGTGGGGGAGTGTGTAGTGAATACTCTTATTTTAGTTTCAAGATAAATGTTAATTTTACCGTCTTGAATTTCGGAATAGTATAAATTCATTTTAAATTAGTTACCCCATTATAATTCAATTGTGAACCACATTAATACTAATTTTATGTATACTATATTATTTTATTGTATGTAAACATAATTAATTATATATCACAATTGTCAGTTAATTATTTATATTCAAATATTTATTTTAATCTAATACCATGTCCATTTTACAAATAAATAATAGAAATCCAAGGGTTATATTTTCCACCTTTGGTACTGTCGCAGTTTCGCCTAACGGACTCAATACGGCTAGTGAGATAATCACTGGTTGGCACTTAACCAGCGGCAGTGCTTATGGCTACATCATCCAGGTTAACCTATACCGGATAGATGCGCTACGGTCCCAAGCCGTAGCTTGCCTAGGCCAACGACGACGACGTAAACCAACAATGGGTTTATTATTTGCAACTTTTCCGAAAAATCTAATTTTCATTGTGAAAATCGCGATTTTCTGATTTGAAGGCTGCCTAACGCAGCCTGAGGGCACCCAAACCAAAGCGCGCAGCTGTTCTGTACATGATTTAGTCTAAAAGCTGCTTTTCTGACCTCATCCTTGCTTTCTTGCGTGTTTCAACACTTCTGGGTGCTGAAAAAATGTTTAGATTTCATGTAAAACTTAAGAATTTTAAGTTTTCTTCAAAGAATAGGCGCGGCTCACCAGCTCTACTCTGATCGAGTAGATTAGACTTGCCACCTCCACGTTTAGTTTTACACGCCTGTTCTTCCTGGGTCCCTGCAAAGCGTGGCCTCATAAGATCTTATATTATGATCTTATGAGGACTTTCAGCGCTTATGAGCATTAACGATAGCTAGAGCCTCTTCATCAGCCACTCGAACCTGAAAAGCTCTTTAGTATGTCCTGCTTCGATCTGAACACTGGGAGCATTTCTCGATGGTCTATCCTGGCTCTCACCCACCCATCCCTCCTCTCGTGACCGTACACAGCTTGGGAAGCAGTTGAGACTTCCTGTACAGCTCTCTCGCAGGACTGAGGATGAACAGAGAAAGCGTCCACTTTGAGTGGAGTTTTCCTGAGATCCTCGAGCTCAGTCAAGGTCATCTTGGAGGTGAAAATAGGATCGTAAATTTTCTCTGATCCCCAGTTGATGAGATCCTCAGGTGAAGTGGCTTGCAGATTGACTTTGGGATTTTTATGGGGCCTCACTGTCGTATCACCAAAGTCTCTTCCTTCTCTGATCTTCTCTATCTGGCTCACATCAAAAGCTCTCTGATGCTCATCCTCACTGCACAGGAATGAAGTCAGGATGTTCTCAGGATGTGCGTGGTAAGCTCCTCTTATCACTGCAGCAGAGATGATGTTCCTGACCTCGGTAGTCTGTTTCCTCAGCAGCCTCAAGCTTGAAAAAACGTGTGCAGGACCAAATTTGAGGTGGTGCTTCACTTTGATGTCGTAGTACATTTTGAAGTAGAAGTTAAGGCAGAACTTCACGAGGACCTCGAGCCTCCTGAACACCTCCCCATTCAGTCCGTGCTCCCTCATCCACAACAGCAAGATGGCCTATGCAGTAGTGAGCCACCTGGATTGGTTCAGAGGTCCGCACTAGACCAGCCAACTGTGGACTGAGACTTCCAGACTTGATGGCTTTGATCAGAAGATAGCAGTTGTGCTGGTCTGTGGAGAGAGATTTGACTATCTCTACTGGCAGCTCTATGATATCTTCAGTTCCTTCCACTGGTTTGAAGTTGAAGTTGACCTCAAGTTCATTCACTTTCTCAAGAAGTTTTCCAATAGGCCCACTAAAGCCCGACCTGGGAGTTACAGGGCCGTCCAGCTTGATGATTAAGTGCCTCAGGGGGAGCTCGTTCACATGGAGCTGACAGATCATGCTCCAGTGTAATGCTCCTCGATCACTTTGCCAGGATGAAATCTCCCTGTCACTTAGTCATATTTCAACACCTTTGTGTTCCTATCCTGCTTGCCATCAAAGAATATCCCAGAGATCTTCTCCTCTCCTGACCTCTGCGTGTGAGCTTCAACTGATGAGGCCATTACTTCCTCCTTGGCCCTCCAGACATTCATGACATCTATGGCCAAGTAAGCCTTGTCTTTGGAAAGATGACCGGCCTTGATGAGGTCGTTCAGGAAGCAAGTGGCAACTGCAGCTGCCGGAACATTTGCCACCCTGTACCTCAAAGCTGCTGAAGCTGTCCCTTGGATCTTCATGTAGTTTCGTGTAGTAGAAGTTGGAGTTTCGGCAGGTACTTCACGGGAACGTCCATAGGAGCTTCAGTAGCCTCAGCATTGCCAGAGGCTTCTTTTGCAGCTTCTTTCAGGTTTGGCTCTTCGTCCTCCTCAAAGTCTTTCATGAGAAGCTCCTCATTAGTAGCCTCCTCTTTCTTCTTCCTCTTCAAAGCAGAAGCTTCTTCAGCCTCCTTCCTCTTCGCTGCTTTGATCTGTCTCCTGCTCTCTTCGAAGTCTGCAGAAGACATCTGGATTCCTGAAGCTTCCGAAGTCTTCACTCTCTGGTAGTACAGCCACTGAAGGTCCAGTTTAGGAATCTTCACCTCCAAAGGACAGTTACAGTTCACATGGACCTTGAGGGAGAATCCTGAACATCTACTCCCCTCTGAGCCGCAAAAGAAGATCTGATGCTTGCAAACGCAGACTTCACAGAGTTTATCCAGATCAGCCATCCTCTTCTCCTGGGTAGCAGACTTAACTCTCCCGTTCACAACGTCTGTCATCTTCCATTTCAACAAGATCTTATATGAGAGCGATTTTTCCGTGATTGTCATAGGCGGGAGAACTTTACATTCGACTTCCTCCACTGAGTCATCACGAGTGAAGCCAGCTCGTCAGTCATCTCTCGGATAGGGTATTTAGACCTTTGGATGTCATGAATGAGGAACTTTTCCTCCTGCAGACGAATCCCTCTGTGAAGAACAGCCCTCCAAGTCGGCACCTCGCTGGGAATGAACTCCTTCCCCGGGCCCACAACATCCGAGAGCTTTGAACCTGACATTTTCCTGGTTTTTGGGGCAGGTTCGGCCATCACGTCTAATCGGTGCTTATTCTCGCTCTTGTCCAATTCGTAACAAATTCATATCAGTATGTTTAGTGTTCTTTCGCCATAAATATAGACAAGGAATATAATTTTTGGTTATAATCAGGGTTTCCAACCGGCATTTTTAATTACCAAATTAACCTAAATTTGGTAATGAATATTTATTTTGGTAATAGAAAACTGAATTTGCCATTGCAAATTTAATTTAAAATTCGTAATAATGGTGTAACATAAGCTTAACGCTTTGTCATTCAGTACCATTTAATTTTAGCGTAGGTTCATTTTTTTACTTGAAATATGCATAGGACGTATATATATATATATATATATATATATATATATAAGCATTTTTAGCAATTTTTTTTTTGTAAGAACATTTCTAAATGAAATAATTTATGTGTCCATTAGTCAACAAAGGTCTAATAAGGTAATTAGTGGGTGGTAGTTAGTACTCTCTCTCTCTCTCTCTCTCTCTCTCTCTCTCTCTCTATATATATATATATATAATATATATACTAGCAAAAATACCGCCCTGTGGCCGGTTTTTGCTATTTCCTGGGAAGGCTTGGAGCCCTCGGCCAATTACTTCATCTGGGAAATGAATTTTCTTACCTCAAGGTATTATTTCCTCTTATAAAATATAAAAAAGAACACTTCATCATAAACTTATCTTTATTTCATTACTGAAGAATCTCCTTGTAGACATAATTGTCAACAAATACTCCCTTTTCATTTCTTTCTGTCAGGACTTTCAGCAAAAGATCGGCGCTATGCCCCGATTTCGCTAGATCTGCGGCACTTGGGCATTCGGCCCAAACCGAATCGAATTGTGGGCCTACGGCGTATTTTATTTTGAACATCATTCCTATCCCTCTCACCTTGGGCCTCAGTAATTGGGGTGCCTGCGGCGCCAGAATTACTGTCGGTTCAATTATTTGGTCAATAAAACTATAGAAAAGAACGCAGCCATGAAAATCTAAAGCTTCACAAATCTTGATACAATGAGCTCAAATGTGAAGCTTAAGATTTTCATGATTGCGTTCTTTTCTATAGTTTTATTAACCAAATAAATGAATTGACAGTAACTGCGGAGGCTGCGGCCCCCAATTACTGGGGGTTCAATTATTTTGTCAATAAAAATATAGTCATGAAAATCTTAAGCTTCACAAATCTTCTTAACACAATGTGAAGCTCAAGATTTCCATAGCTGCCTTCTTCTTTTCTATAGTTTTATCGCGGTGCTGGGGATTTCGGTCTTAGTAATTGGTGGGGGAAGGGGGAAGGGCTGGAAACACACGTATTTTCGTTCATTACTCATCACCCCGATCCAACATACGAAGTTTGATCGAAATCGGTTCAGAAACGTAAAAGTTTTTCTGCAGACACACACACACACACACACATTTTCGGTAAATCTATATTATAATGGAGGTAAGTGCGATATATATTTTAGCTTCAAATTTTCATTTTTCTACAGTTATAGCAATATAATGTTCAATAGGATTTACTTTAACATTATACAAAAGAACAGCAGCGAAAATGCATTTTAAAGTTTATAATTTTTTTTGGGTTACATATATATATCGCACTTAGCTCCATTACATTATATATATATATATATATATATATATATATATATATATATAGAGTACATAAAAACAATCGTAATGAAAAATTAATTTCATGAATCTAATTGGACACACGTGTTATCATAGACAGAAATTTACCCTATGAAAACTTTGTGTCCATTCCGAAACGAACTTTGAATAAAGTCTTTTCTTCACTGTTATTAAAAATATTACTTAAACAAAGCAAACAGGGAGCTTCCTTAATACTTCTAGAATGAAATTATAGTCAAAACAAATATAATAATAGTAATTAAACTTAGGAAAATTACAAAAAACACTTACCGAAAAAAATGGCGTCCACTCACTTCTACTTCACAATTATAACTGGCGTAATTGCTTAGAGCCATCTATTGAGAGAATGTTGAACTTCGCGTTCTGCGTCCAAATGATTACAAAGATTCAAATGGAGTAGATTTTTTTTCTTATGTATGTATGTATTAAACCTGTGTAAGAGTTAATCAAAGTTAATATCTCTAAATGGCAACAAATTACGACAAAGGGTTAAAAATATGAGGTTGTGTTCAATTGAATATTCGATATTTCAACATAGAACAGAAAACTGCAATTTTGAACATGATAACGCGATTTTTTGGAAAAGTTGCAGAAAAGAAACCCCTCTTAGAATTAAATTTTACATAAAAATACATATCGGCCAGAGTGAAATTCGGATTGTAAAAGTGTGATATGCCTATTGGCCCATTGCCAAGGGAGGCCATAAGACCCTTTGTTTGGCCCATGGCCAAGGGAGGCCATAAGACCCTTTTTTTGTCCTATGGCCAAGGAAGGCCATAAAACCCTTTTGCTTGGCCCATGGCCAAGGGAGGGCATAAGACCCTTTGTGTAGTTTGGTCTCTGGCCAAGGGAGGCCATAAGATCGTTGTTGTTTGGCCCATTGCCAAGGGAGGCCATAAGACCGTTGTTGTTTGCCCCATTGCCAAGGGAGGCCATAAGGCTCTTTTGTTTGGCCCATGGCCAAGGGAGGCCATAAGACCCTTTTGTTTGGCCCATGGCCAAGCGAGGCCATAAGACCCTTTTCTTTGGTCCAAGGCAAAGGGAGGCCATAAGACCCTTTTTGTAGTTTGGTCTCTGGCCAAGGGATGCCACAAGACCCATTTTGTAGTTTGGTCTCTGGCGAAGGGAGGCCACAAGACCCTTGTAATAGTTTGGTCTCTGGCCAAGGGAGGCCACAAGACCCTTGTAATAGTTTGGTCTCTGGCCAAGGGAGGCCACAAGACCCTTGTAATAGTTTGGTCCCTGGCCAAGGGAGGCCACAAGACCCTTGTAATAGTTTGGTCTCTGGCCAAGGGAGGCCACAAGACCCTTGTAATAGTTTGGTCTCTGGCCAAGGGAGGCCACAAGACCCTTGTAATAGTTTGGTCTCTGGCCAAGGGGGTCCATAAGACCCTTGTTGAATAGTTTGGTCTCTGGCCAAGATAAGCCATAAAACCCCTTAGAGTATATTTTTTTGTATGTGCCATTCTCTAACCATATAATTTTTGATACAAAATTATATGCACAGATCCAGAGCGCAGCAATAAAAGCTTTTACTGTCCGATCCTTGGTTATGTTCAGACAGGTTATGGTGTTTGACACACATGTAAAGGGTACAGTGTGTGTGTGTATATATAAATATATATATTTTTTTTTGCATTCCTCTGAATCTAGTTGGTCTTCAAAACTTGGATTCACCACTCCACTGAAGTCAATACCCATAGTTATGATTGAGTAAATGTTATATGTAATACATGTAGGTCTGGAAGGTTTGGGGTTTTGAAGGAATCCAATCGGTTTGCAAGGAATGTATGTGTCTGTTGATGAAATATGTTGAGTGATTTTTCTTTAAAAGAAGAATTAGATACTTGGAGTTGTATGTATATATTTATATATTGTGTGTATGTGTGTAAATGTATATTTTTTTATTGGGTTTTATTTTTGAGTTTTGTATTAGGTCAGTGGTCGGGGAACAGGGATAAATTACCCCAAATGGGGTAAATTTAAAAATTTTTGGGGTAATGCGTGCGGTATGAGAGACACTTCCCTCAGAGCCTCAGTCGTGTGTATGGTATCATGAAACGAAGAGGTGCTTTTAGTGCTTGACACTTTGTGCTGATATTTTTTTAGTATATTTTTATTTTATTTTGTTACATAAATGTGGCGTTATTCTAAATTTTAGAATATTACGAATTTACGTCCTGATTTTGATGTATCAAAAATGAAACAGCACCATTTTTCCAAAAGCTGAAGTGATGTTTTGAATGAAATTTTTCAGTTCTTCAATCCTTTTTACTAATTTTGTTTGTGTGCTATTCTTATGCCAGCATGTGTGGCTTTTTTTTATTTCTCCATAATAATGGATCCAATAAACATTTTTTTAATTTGAATTTTTTGAATACCATATGCAACAATTTTAAGAGCAATTGGCTTGTTTTTGTTTACTTTGAAGTCTGGGGGTAATTTCATTTTACTCAAATAGATTTTTGGGTAATACCCAAGAAAGTTCCCCGACCCATGTATTAGGCCTGTTCAAAAATCAACTTTTTCTTATTTTCATAAGTTTCTGTACATTTTCCCATGCTTTTTGACCTGAAAAAGCTGAAAATCACAACTATTTTGACCTAGGATGTTGGGAAGCATTGCCGCATGGAGCTTTAAATTTTCTGCCTTGAAATCGGCCAAAGAGCCAATTCCGGGGTCCCTTGAATTATGTTTTGCACTTTAACTTTTGATCTAAACAAGATAGAGCAACAAATTAGGTATCAAATGAAAGAGCATAAATTAATAAATAATAATAATAATAATAATAATAATAATAATAAATAATAATTAATAATAATAATAATAATAATAATTATCTATCATTTTTCAGGAAACAACAGAAACTCAATCAGAATCTAGAAAACCATCTACAAGTTACAACTTCACAATGACATTAAGCAAGGAGCTGAGGGAGCTCCGTGGGCGCACAGTTGATATCTCAGAACCTCCACGTACTGTCCACAGGCAGGTGTCAACTGGGCCATCTACCAGATCTCTCACTGAAACTTTCCTGGTTGGATACCCTTCAGCTTTTATCAGTGGTTCCCAGCTTCCCACCAACAGACAGGCGTTCCAGTATTTCCTTAATCTTCAGAATTTACCGGAAAATGCAGGGAGGCCCATGGTTCAAGACCTTGCATATGAAACAGTTGAATCTATCATCCCATTCTGGCAGATGGCTAGGATCAAGACAATGACCAAGTACAACGCAATGAAGCTCTTCATGAAACTACATGAGAAACATCGTGCTCTGGTGAAAAGCAAAGGAAGAGCAAGTAACCCTGGAGGAAAAAGAGGAGCATTTGTGCTGGAATTAGACAGCCTGTTCGATATAGGAGCTCCAGATGCAATCCAGGAAATACAGAACAACAGACTGTTATCCAGAGAGAAGAAAGATGAGAATATCAGGTTCTACGAAGACCAAAAGACTGAGAGGAAAGGTCATATGTCTGGTCATGACAAGATTTTTGAGACAAGATCCCTGCAGCAAGCAGCGAGGAATGAAAGACTGCAGCATAGACAAGAACAAGGTAAAACTAATTACTTTGAACGTTACAAAAAGTTTTAAGTTTTACTCCATTGCGATATTTAGCATGTACTTAACAATTACTGTCTTAACATGTTGTACTATTGTACAGCTGCAGCAGAACAAGAGGCAGTTGTTCATGTGGATGACATTACCTGGGGTGACTCAACTGACAACGACGCTAAACAGAGGACATGGATTACCATCAGCCTCGTCCTGGATGTTCTCACCATCAAGACACTGTGACTAGTGTGACTTTGACGTTTCCAAGGAAGGTCATGGAATGTGATGTCATCTGCAATACAGCTGATTGTCTTGGTTTATCAGACAATCAAGTTACTGCCATGGTTTCTGCCACCTTGAAAGCTGGAGGGGCTGATCTGGATAACTTCGTCATCTCAACCTCAACAACACGTCGCAACAGAATGCTGTCCAGGTATAATATCAGCCAGAGTCACATGTCCAAGTTTTGTGAAAACCCCCCACAGTACGCTGCCTTACACTGGGATGGAAAGTTACTCAAAGATGTCTTGGGCAGTGAACCTGGAAGTACCTCAGAGACTTTAGCTGTGCTAGTGTCTGGTCCACCTTCATACACTGAAGGAAAGTTATTGGGGTACCTTTCATCGACAATTCTTCTGGCACAGCTCAGGCTGAGGCTTCAGTGGATTTACTGGAGACATGGGAACTTACGGATAATGTTACTGCCCTTGTTTTTGACACTACATCCAGTAACAGTGGAGTTCACAGAGGAGCTGCCAAACTGCTAGGGAAAATGCTGAACAAAAAGGTGTTTTATCTGGCCTGTCGACATCACATCCTGGAAATCCTAGTAGGAGCAGTTTGGGAGAAGCTGTTTGGGAAGGTGAAGGGCCACATAATCCCTGGTTTGAGCATCTAAATGTTTGGACGGACTTGTCCAAGGAAAACCCAAAGATGCTGGCTATCAACAGCAAATGGCTGAAGGAAAAGAAGAAGAACAGTGAAGAAATACTCCAAGACATTCTAACAGCAGAAAGGCTTCCAAGAGCCGACTACAGGGAAATGGCTGAACTGACAGTCATTGTTCTTGGAGGAACGCCTCCTCGAGGTATTCACTGGAGTCGACCAGGCGCCATTCATCAGGCCAGATGGATGGCCAGAAACCTGTACCCCATGAAAATGCTGATGTTTGCAGATCAACTTGAGTACGACGAAGACACTGTATCAAAGCTGGAAAGACTCAACACCTTCCTTGCGCTGTTCTACACTCCTGTATGGATGATGTCAATGTCTGCTGCAGATGCTCCCGTGAATGATCTAAGTCTAATCCAGGACATGTTGAAGTACAAGAAAACTGACCCAGAGCTTGCTGATGCAGTACTTAATAAGATGGAAAACCACAAATGGTACCTGACGCAGGAAGTCGTGCCATTTGCCCTGTTCAGCAGTAGATTGAGTGACACATTGAAGCACGACATTGCTGCCCAGTTACATGCCACTGAGAAGCCAGACAGCTTCAGAACAGGAAAGCCTCTATTCCAGAGAGTCACAGCTAAGACCACCCTGGTTGATCTCATTGGCCCAGAATCACATTTCCTGCTGGACACACTGAACATTGGATCCGAGTGGCTTCTGGAACCTGTCACGTCTTGGCCACAGAATGAGGACTACAGAAAAGCGTTGGACTATGTTAAGAATCTGAAAGCGGTGAATGACATTGCTGAACGTGGTGTCAAGATGATGAGCGACTTTGCAAATGTCATAACAACAGATGCCAAGCAAAGGGACTATCTCCTTCAAGCTGTGGAGTTCAACAGACGCCGCTTTGACAGCTTCAAGAAACAAACTCTCAACAACTGACTGTGTAAATGTCATTATGAAATTAATCATCATGTAATGCTTTCACTTCTTGATCGATTAGACTTGTGACAAAATGTTAATCTCAAATTTGTGTCATGAATAAGGCGCCTTGTCTGCCTTGAGTGTGAGAAAACGAATTTTGTGATATTTCTGAAATCTTTGTATGTACCAATGTGCCAGTTCTTGTTCCAAGACTATCATAATTGTATACGTTAGAAAGAGGATTAAAAACACTTTAATTTGGTGCCTATTTTGTTGCTCTATCTTGTTTAGATAAAAAGTTATAGTGCAAAACATGATTCAAGGGACCCCGGAACTGGTGCTTTTGGCCGATTTCAAGGCAGAAAATTTAAAGCTCCATGCGGCAATGCTTCCCAACAACCTAGGTCAAAATGGTTGTGATTTTCGGCCTTTTCAGGTCAAAAAGCATGGGAAAAAGTACAGAAACCTATGAAAATAAGAAAAAGTTGATTTTTGAACAGGGCTACCCATGTATTAGGTTAACCAATTTGGCTGAGCAAACATCCACAAATGTTGCATTTGAGACCTTTATATCAAGCCTTGTCTGTTTTATGCCAATATTTGAAATAGGACTTACAATGGGTTGAGCCTATATGTCAAATATGACTTAGAATAGGGTCACGCCTATATGTCAAATAGGACTGAGAATGTATGTGTTAAGTGGGTATAGGTTTGAGTTCGTGCAATTGCTTTAGGTCTGTCTAATGTTAAAGATCTGAGTTAATTTTTTGATGTTAACGTCCTGAGTTTAATCTTTGATGTTAAAGTTCTGAGTTTAAATTTGCGATGTTACAATTCTGAGTTTAAAATGTTGCGATGTTACAGTTTTGAGTTTAAAATGTTGTGATGTTACAGTTCTGAGTTTTATATTTTGCGATGTTACAGTTCTGAGTTTGAAATTTTGCGATGTTACAGTTCTGAGTTTAAAATTTTGGGATGTTAATGAGTCTTATGAGTAAGTTAAATTGCTGAAATAAATTTTATAACCTACACCACAGGTTGAATTAAAAATTTAGTGTTTTGAGTTAGAATAGGCCTTGAGTGTAAGGCGTAGGGACTAGTTTGTGAGGTAGGCTTCTTGTATATTTAAATTGCAAATTTTAGTGTTTGAATTAGTCCTTTAGTGTACGAGTATGTTAGGCCTATTAGCTAAGGGAAAGTGGGCCTACTAAATATGCTTAGGTTGTGGGCCTACTAAATATACTTATGTTGAAATTGGTCTTCTTCATAGGACCTAAAATGAATTAAGCCTGTTAAATGAAAAAGGCTTTGTTTTTATTTAAAGAGTAGGACTATTAAATAGGCTTAATGTGAAGTGAGCCTACTAAATAGGCTTAATATGAAGTGAGCCTACTAAATAGGCTTAATATGAAGTGAGCCTACTAAATAGGCTTAATATGAAATGAGCCTACTAAATAGGCTTAATATGGAGTGAGCCTACTAAATAGGCTTATGTTGAAATATGCCAATTTTTTATAGGACTTAAAACGAGTTAAGCCTGTTAAATGAGCAAGCCTTTGTTTACGGTTAGTGTAAAGGTAAAGTTTGTTTTAGTGTAAAGGTAAAGGGATCGGTTCCCCATGGACGGGCTACCATGTGAAAAAACTATATAGGGCTATGGGTTGATTGCCTGATACCCTCATCCGTTGGAAATTTCCAGCAGATTACAGTAGAGAGTTAACGACAAAAGCCCTACTTTTTCGTTAGAGAGTTATGTATGTGTAGGTCTTCAAAGGACCTCTTTATGTATTTTTTTTAGTGGTTAATTTTAAATTTATTTGCCTTTGGTATTTCAGCGTTGCTTAATGATAAACAAAGAAATTGCCTTACCTTATTATTTCATTAGGCCTCGCTTCTGTTTCGATGTAGGGCGGGACGAGCTCTCGGTTTATTTGCTATAGGTATTCGCTACACTTAAATGCCTGAAGGAATAGGCCTATCCTTTTGCGTTATTAGGTTTATATCACATGTTATTCACTGAGAACTTATAGGAAGATAAAGTACATCTTCCTTGTTTAAAGCATCGCTGTAATATAAGCAAGCTCCGAGCGAGCGACTCATATAAATCTTCATATTTTATTATTTGCTGAATTTGCAAAGTTTGTTGTCTCTTCTCTCGAAGTAATTTTCATGAGTCAGCAGTGGAAAATTTTGAACACGAAATAATAAATTTTTGTTGTGTTTGGGTGGGCCCAATGCCACCATATTGGGTTCTATGTATGTATGGCAATTATCTTCATTCCCAATAGGCTATGTCGCCAATCTCGAGGCAATTTTGTAGATATTTAATTCAATTAATTAATAATTTATATTTAATTAAGAAGTAAATGTACCACATATGATACCATGTTGTAAGCATATATAGTTTTTCGATATACTGGGAGGGGGAGCCGGAGAAAAATTTGTGTCAGAGATTAAATTTTTTGACAAACTGTTTTTTAAACCATGTGAAATGGATTAAAAAGAATGAAGTAGGAATTTAGGAAGAGAAAGGTTACTCAAGACCTATTTAAATATAAAAGTTCAAGAGGCTAACTTCTCAGAATTTAGTTCAAGTTATGCCAATCAGTTTGACTTCCCTTAGGTATAGGAAATTTATGGAATTAAAGTAAAGTTATTAAACATTTTAAGTTTGCTCATAATTTGTCTACGTTTTATAAGTCACCAGTTTTTAAATGCTGGTTTACTAATGTTGTTTTGGAATTTTGTCATGTTTTGTTTTGTTAACGATTTATGTTTTAAAGTGACTTCTACTTTGGTGAGTTAATTGAAATGTACTGTACTTCCATGTTGTGTTGTTTGGTTAAAAGAGTTTGTACTGTATTCAAACTTCCTACCACTTCAGACTAATCAATACCCGTAGTTTTGGTAGTGTAAATGTTACTCTTCCACAGGTAGATATTGAGGGGTTGGGGCTTTGAATCCTATACTGTTTTTGTGTTGTTTGGTCTCTGGCCAAGGGAGGCCATCAGACCGTTGTTGTTTGGCCCATTGCCAAGGGAGGCCATAAGACCCTTTTGTTTGGCCCATTACCAAGGGAGGCCATAAGACCCTTTGTTTCGCCCATGGCCAAGGGAGGTCATAAGACCCTTTTGTTTGGTCCATGGCCAAGAGGGGCCATAAGATCCTTTTTGTAGTTTGGTCTCTGCCAAGGGAGGCCACAAGATCCTTTTTGTAGTTTGGTCTCTGCCAAGGGAGGCCACAAGACCCTTTTTGTAGTTTGGTCTCTGCCAAGGGAGGCCACAAGACCCTTTTTGTAGTTTGGTCTCTGGCCAAAGGAGGCCACAAGATTCTTGTAATAGTTTCGTCTCTGGCCAAGGGAGGCCAAGCCCTTGTAATAGTTTGGTCTCCGGCCAAGGGAGGCCATGAGCCCCTTGTTGAATAGTTTGGTCTCTGGCCAAGGTAGGCCATAAAACCCTTTAGAGTAGTTTGTTTGTATGTGCCACTCTCTAACCATATAATTTTTGGTACAAAATTATATGCACAGAACCAGAGCGCAGCAATAAAAGCTTTTACTCTCCGATCCTTGGTAATGTTCAGACAGGTTGTTGTGTTTGACACACATGTAAAGGGTACAGTGTGTGTGTGTGTGTGTGTGTGTGTGTGTGTGTGTGTGTGTGTGTGTGTATATATATATATATATATATATATATATATATATATATATAATAATAAACAGGAACACCAGAGAAAATACAAACATCCTTCAAGGTTTAATAGTACCAAGGTTTCGGAATGCACTAATTCCATCTTCAGGGCTTAAACAATAAAATTCCAAATCACATACAAAATACAAATTGCTTAATAACAATTTAAAATAAACTTAAAAACTTATAAAAAGTGGCTAAGAAAATGTAAAACATTAAAACTAAAAGGTAAATAAATGTGAAGTTAAAAATTTAAAATTATAAAAAAGTAAAAGCATTAAAACTGAAACATAAATAAAATAAACTAGTACCTTAACCAAAACATAGCAGATCTATCGATGATTCGTCAGAATTTAGGTCTGGTTTTAGTTTATAAATAAACAAAGACTCCATAATTTTAAGCTTAAGGTCAGAGCTTCCGGCAACAAGTACGGCGAAATTAGACTGTGAAATTGGGTGGTTATTGTTGTGCGAGTGATTACGTATGAGAGAATTAGGTGGTTTGCCAAGGGGTAAATTTGTACGGACCGATTTACCGAGATGTTCGTAAATACGAGATTTTAAATGTCTTTTAGTTTTTCCTATATATGACCCCATACAGTGGTCACACTTGTATTGATAAACTATGGATGACTTAAGAAGTGTAGGAATAACATCCTTGTATTTAAATAAATGGTAAATCGATTTAGACGGGGTGAATATAATTTTTATACATAGTTGTGGGTAGAATTCCTTGAGCAATTTTAAAAGTTTGTTTCTAATGTTAAAACTTGAGGTTCCCATATAGGGCAAAGTAAAATACAGGATATCTTTGGGGACTGTAATTAAGTCTCTAGTTGTAGTGCTTATTAGTCTATTTAAGGTTCTGCCTATTGTAGTCTCCACCAGTCTAGAAGAGAAATTATTCTTGGCAAGGAGTTTTCGGATGAAATCTAGTTCATCGTGTAGTTTAAAGTAATCTGAACAGATATTGAAAGCTCTATTGGTCAGAGTCGAAATTAAGTTTCGTTTTAAACCTAAAGGGATAAAGGAAGAAAAGTTCGTAGTAAGATTGGTGAATGTCGGCTTTCGGTAAACGGAAGTTTCAAAAGAGGAATTAGTTTTTATTATCTTAATGTCCAAAAAGGACAGAGAGCTATTACAGTAGATTCAACTTCTGAAGTAAATTGAATATTAGGGTGCTTAGAATTAAGGTAATGACGAAACAAAGGGATATGGTCTGGTGATTTAAACAGGAGAAAAGTGTCATCAATATATATATATATATATATATATATATATATATATATTTGCATTCCTCTGAATCCAGTTGGTCTTCAAAACTTGGATTCACCACTCCAGTGAAGTCAATACCCATAGTTATGATTGAGTAAATGGTATGTGTCCTACAGGTAGGTCTGGAAGGTTTGGGGTTTTGAAGGAATCCAATCGGTTTGCAAGGAATGTGTGTCTGTTGATGAAATATGTTGAGTGATTTTTCTTTAAGAGAAGAATTGAATGCTTGGAGTTGTATGTATATATTTATATAGTGTAGGTTTGTGTGTAAATGTATATTTTTATGTTGGGTTTTATTTTTGAGCTTTGTATTAGGTTAACTAATTTGGCTGAGCAAACATCCACAAATGTTGCATTTGAGACCCTTATATCAAGCCTTGTCTGTTTTATGCCTATATTTGTAATAGGACTTACAATAGGTTGCGCCTATACATCAAATAGGACTTAGAATAGGTTTACGCCTATATGTCAAATAGGACATAGAATAGGTTGCGCCTATATGTCAAATAGGACTTAGAATAGATTGCGCCTATATGTCAAATAGGACTTAGAATGTATGTGTTAAGTGGGTGTAGGTTTGAGTTCGTGCAATTGCTTTAGGTCTGTCTGATGTTAAAGTTCTAAGTTGAATTTTTTGATGTTAAAGTTCTGAGTTGAATTTTTTGATGTTAAAGTTCTGAGTTGAATTTTGCGATGTTAAAGTTCTGAGTTTAAAATTTTGCGATGTTACAGTTCTGAGTTTATAATTTTGCGATGTTAATGAGTCTTATGAGTAAGTTAAATTGCTGAAATAACTTTTATAACTTACAACACAGGTTGAATTAAAAATTTAGTGTTTTTAGTTAGAATAGGCCTTAAGTGTAAAGAGTAGGGCCTACATACTCGTAGGGCCTACGAGTATGTTAGGCCTTATAGCTAAGGTATAGTGGCCCTACTAAATAGGCTTAGGTTGTGGGCCTACTAAATATACTTATGTTGAAATTGGTATTTTTATAGGACCTAAAATGAGTTAAGCCTGTTAAATGAACAAGTTTTTGTTTTGATTTAAAGAGTAGGACCTATTAAATAATCTTAATGTGAAGTGAGCCTACTAAATAGGCTTATGTTGAAACATGCCTATTTTTTGTATGACTTAATACGAGTTAATTCTGTTAAATGAACAAGCCTTTGTTTACGGTTTGTGTAAAGGTAAAGTTTGTGTTAGTGTAAAGGTAAAGGGATCGGTTCCCCATAGACGGGCCACCATGTGAAAAACTGTATAAGGCTATGGGCTCATTGCCTGATACCCTCATCCGTTGGAAATTTCCAGCAGATTATAGTGGAGATTTAACGACAAAAGCCCTACGTTTTTTCTTCAGAGTTATGTATGTATAGGTCTTCAAACGACCTCTTTATGTATTTTTTTTAGTAGTTAATGTTAAATTTACTTGCCTTCGGTATTTTAGCGTTGCCTAATGGTGAACAAAGAAACTGCCTTACCTTATTTTTTCGTTCGGCCTCGCTTCTGTTTCGATGTAGGGCGCGACGAGCTCTTTCGGGTTATTTGCTATAGGCATTCACTACACTTAAATACCTGAAGGAATAGGCCTATCCTTTTGCGTTATTGGGTTTATATCACATGTTATTCACTCAGATCTTATAGGAAGATAAAGTACATCTTCTTTGGTTAAAGCATCGCTGTAACATAAGCTAGCTCCGCGCGAGCCGCTCATATAAATCTTCGTATTTTATTATTTGCTGAATTTGTAAAGTTCGTTGTCTCTTCTCTCGAAGTAATTTTCATGAGTCAGCAGTGGAAAATTTTGAACACGAAATAATAAATTTTTCTTGTGGTTGGGTGGGCCCAATGCCACCATATTGGGTTCTATGTATGTATGGCAATTATCTTCATTCCCAATAGGCTATGTCGCCAATCTCGAGGCAATTTTGTAGATATTTAATTCAATTAATTAATAATTTATATTTAATTAAGAAGTAAAGGTACCACATACGATACCATGTTGTAAGCATATATACTTTTTCCATATCTACTGTTCAAGAACAATTTTATCCGGGATGTTTCTTTAAACACGCAGTATCTTACCTTATTTGCTCGTATCATATTTGCTCAACGTTGGGATGTATCGCAAATTGGTATATTAGCAGGCCAAATTTTTCCGTGTCAACGTAATGCTTTTTTTTGGAAGTTTATAAAGAAGCAACGAGTCAGCGATATGGGTATTTGCTCTGTGACCTTCACCCAAGCAACACTTTTAGGGTACTTCCAAGAACAAATATATTTCCCAACGAAGTTGAAACAATATATATTCCATCATGACCAAACGTTTAAAGAAATTTCGAGTCAAAAAACATCGACCCTGATTTTTTGAAATGTATCTGTGAAGTCTCTCTCAATGTTATAAAATGCAACGTCTCAATGACTGCGACGCACAAGGGCCGTTTACGTCGTTACAAGACCATAATACGAACACTCGCTCGTTAAAGATAATATGTGTCAAAGAAAAAACGTCTTGTTGTACAAAATATGTGGATCATTCCTACCTGTCCTATTTTCAGTTTTAGGACCTTTATTACGTACTATTATATAATAAAGAAGGTTGTCGTGTTACCTCACGAGGTGTACGCTTCAGTACAAAGTAAAAGAAGATCGAAACATCTCTAGACCACAATAAAAACAGACTTTAAAGAATAGAGAGTGAATTGCTGAATATATTAAATAAACAAATCAACGATCAACTATGATAAAAGTTGGAATAGGAGGAGTAACGGTGATCCAGTTATACAATGGTCTAACACAGGTGAAGTTATTGCTGAAGGTTCAGTGGTACCAAGTTTGAACATTATTGACATCATCCATGATTTAGTGAGAAAGTAAGAGAGACGGCCCCCACCAGATTGGAGTCATTAAAATGAGGTTACAGGCAAGTGAACATTCCAAAAAAACTCATTGGTAACGAAAATAATAAAAGTTTTGGAACAGGTAGTTGAAACCCCACAACGAGGTACCCCTCCAACAGGCGCACCGGATTAAAACATTTGGCAAAGAGGAGACTTGTCAACACTCGGCCGTATCCAAGCCCTTCTAAAGTATGTAAATGGTTGACGTACAGGGTGGCCCAAAAGGTACCTACCAAGTTTAAGCCTTTATTTCACCAAAACTATTGAGAACACAAAGATAATTCAAACGCCATTCAAATCAGCATCTCAAGCCATTTATATGACGATGTAAATAGGATTATGGAGTGGACAGATAAGTGGCAGATGCAATTTAACGTAGACAAATGTAAAGTTTTGCATATAGGTTCTCGCAACAATAATTACGCGTATACGATGGATGATAGGGAGTTAGCGAGCGTTGACGAGGAAGTAGATTTAGGCGTACGCGTATCTAAGGATTTAAAGGTTAGGAACCAGTGCCAGGAGTCTTGCGCAAAAGCTAATAGGATGTTAGGTTTCATAGCGTGTAATTTCGAATTTAAATCGAAGGATATTATATTGCCCCTTTACAAGTCCCTAGTCAGGCCTCATTTAGAATATGCAGTTCAGTTTTGGTGCCCGTACTTGCGTGAGGATATTGATAGGTTAGAAAGGGTTCAGCGTCGTGCCACGAAACTTATTCCGTCATTGCGCAATAAGCCTTATGAAGATAGGATTAATGAGTTAGACCTGTATTCACTCGAAACTAGGAGATTAAGGGGGAGCTTATTGAAGTTTTCAAAATCGTTAATAACATCGATAACGTAAATTTTGACAAATTGTTCACTTTTGATAATAGTAATACTCGCAATAACGGATTTAAGTTGCGTGGCAGGCGTTTTATTACTAATATCCTAAAAACTTCTTTACGTTTAAAGTAATTGATAAATGGAATAATCTTCCCGCGTCAGTCGTTCATTCTACCAGCGTTAATATGTTTAAGAACCGTCTTGACAGATATTTTAAAGGTATTAACGTTGTTTAATTTAAAAAACAACAAAGTTAGCAACAGAAGCTCTGGTGGTGGTGCTCGAGGATGAGTCTGTTGACGATGAATGCCAGCTTGTGACATGCCAGCGTGTGATGCCAGCAATAAAATTATTAAAAAAAAAAAAAAATTAAAAAAAAATTAGACTAACACGAATGTAGATGTAGCTCATAGCGTAAACTAACCCACTTTTTGTTTAACTTACCCACTTTTTTTTTTTTTTTTCCCTTACTTTGCATGTCTCTAACTCTTTTCTTGCATGTTTGTAGTTTGCATGGTATGACAGTGAGTTAAGACTGTGTTTGCATGGTTTGTAAGCGTTCTTATTTTACTTCTTTTCATCTTTCACCCCTCTCCTATTCTCTCCGACTATTTTTCTGACTTGTCGGCAGTGGCCGGCGGATGATGATGGTGAGACACTTTTCCTCTTTTTCTGAATGAATGTTAACCCATGAGTGATAGGTGTTGCTCTTACTTAACCCCTTATTCTCTTCTCTTCTCTTAACCCGCTACTCTTTCCTTTCTCTCGGGCTAACCTTAGAGTGGATCTTAGGGTCTTTGTTAGCCTTAGCTTCTGTAGATCTGTAGAATGTGTTCAATGTGCTGTCCCAAAAATCGATACCGCGCTGTGGAGAACCTCTGTCGGAATGTCGACGATTTGACGTCCAATCGATGATTTCAGCTCCTCCAAAGTCTTTGGGTTGCTCTGGTAAACTTTATCTTTGAGGTATCTCCACAAAAAGAAGTCACGAGTTGAAATCAGGCGAATAGGCAGGCCAATCAATGCCGCTTTCATAGTGCTTCCGATAGTCCAAACCAATTATATTCTCTCCAAACTGATATTCAAAAAATGGCGTGAGTAGTATAGTGTGTTAGCAAATTTTCATTGAATTCTATTCATTCGTTTCTGAGAAAATGTAAGTTAATATTGATAGGTATCTTTCGGGCCACCCTGTATAAGAGACGCATAATTACGATAATTCTAACTCCGCTTCTAACGTTCGGGCTGAAAGGCTGTACAGAGGTGTCTATACTGGAGGAGCAAAGAAAAAATGAGAATTATATTATTATTTGCATGAATAGGATGCTTATACACTTCATAAACCTGTATGGAGAAGGTTTAAAACTGCTTAAACAAAAGCACCATCGTTGGACACTGTATGGCAGGCAGATTTGACTAATATGCAAAGGTACTCGACGTATAATAATGGATACAGGTCTATTCTCTTTATAACAGACGTCTTCTCCTGATATTTGTGGCTTATTCCTCTTGAAAATAAAACACCAGATGCTGTTGTTAAAACTACAACGTATTTGATGTCAAGGGAAAATAGAATCGCAGTCTATTCCTGTACAGAATTAGGGAAAGAGTTTATAGGTCGTTCATTTCAAAACATGTTGGCTGAATTTAACATTAGTTATTATTGCAGCAACTCAGTGCATAAGGTGTCTTCAGTCTAAAGGATGCAACGAAACATTAAGGAGCGCATTTTTACGTCCAAAAATACTTCCAGATACGTAGACATTCTGAGTCAGTTAACATCGTCCTACAATAGTTCTTATCATTAAATGATTGGGACAACTCCTAGTGAAGTTTTAAAACGAGGGTTGTATACAGAACCGAAAAATAGAACCACATCATCTCAATTAGACGTTTCAAAATCAGTGATTATGTATGAGAAAAAGGAAAGTTCGAGAAAGATTTTGAAAAAGGATGGACAGAGGAAAATTTTAGAGTTAGTCCCATCAAACCTAAATTGTGGGTGGTTTCTAAGGCGAGGAACTTCCGAAGGTTACGTTCAATTTAGGGGAAAATACATTTAAAATTGAGGAAATCTTAGAAACCTAACACTCGGGAAAACGAAAAATGTACTTGGTGAAATAGCTTGGTTACCCAGAATGTTTTAACTCGGATATAAAAGCGTGTAATAATGAGACTTTATAGTATACAACATGCCTTCCAACTAGTTCTACGTCACACTGCCGTCCTCAACCTCGCTGGGGACGCACCCCGACAATACTCTGTCCAACTTCACAACACATCTGCATAGGCCTATTGATTTGGAACGTGAGCCATACGAGGTGGGATTACGTGAATTTCAACTGAATGTCAAGCATTAAAGCATTGTGGAGAAACAAATCGTTTTCATGGCTCTTAGAAAGCGCGAAGAAGTTGAGAAAGCGGGTGTGGTAAAGGATAAACTTATGCGTTCAGCAGGGAACGACGGTGTACAGTATAACAGCTTCGAAATAACACTAGGTCCAGGTCATTATGATAGCCGGGTGATATTTTGAGGGGCCTAAATAAGAGTATGAAAAAGTCAAAACTTACAGATGATCTACTTTTTTAAATCATACCCGTTATAAAAAAACAAAATAGGGTTATGTTTGATTGCTGTCCCACTGGGCTCCCCGTTGGAAATTTCCAGCAGATATTGATGCTCAGATAACGGCAAAAACCCTACATCTTTTCGTTAAAAAGTTGTGTTTGAGGAGGCCTTCAAAAGATCTTGCTGAGTAGTGTTTTTTTTTTGGTTACTGTTTAATTTATATGCCTTCGGAATTTAGCGCTGCCTAATGGTAAAAGAACTTGCCATACATTATTTCGTTGGGGCTTGCTTCTAGTTGTACGACATGCGGTTCTCTTTCGATATAGGTGATGAGGTTACGCAACGAGTTTATTCGGTTTAATTAATATAGGCACTCACTATACTTAAATACCTGAAGGAATAGGCCTATCCTTGTGTATTATTAGTTTTTTGTTGTTAGGTATTCACTCAGAACTTGTAAGAAGATTAAGCACTTCTCCCTTGCCTAAAGTATCGCTCGAAACTAGACAGCAATGCGATGAACTAATATAAATTTCTTTTTCTTAAAATTTCGCTAGCTTTACAAAGTCCCCAGACGTCTAATTTTTGTGTTTCCATTATTTCTTCTCTCGAAGTAATTTTCATGCGTCAGCGACGGAAAATTTGGATGCAAAGTAATACGTTTTTCTTCTTGTTATGTGGACCCAATGCCTACATATTGGGTTCTACATATGTATGGTAATTATTTCCATTCCCAATTGGCTATGTCGCCAATCCCGAGGCAATTTTATAGTTATTTAATTCAATAAATTAATAATTTGGATTTAATTATGAAATAAAGGTACCATATACGATACCATGTTGTAGGCGTGTATAGTTTTTCCATACCTGTAGTATGGATTGCAGGATCGGAACATGCTCTATTGTTAAGATCAGATATGAAAAGAAATATTAGGAACAAAAATGTGTTTAAGATTCTACCTGATGGAAGATCCAATTTTGTTTTCCAAAGCGACACTTTTCATTAGCTGCCGAATGATGACGCTGGTTTATTATACCATCTAAAATTTGAAAATCTGCTAGACAGACCTCTTAATATCGTGGAACGTCAGTTCCTTGGGGAGAGTCAGGTGCGTTTGCTATGCATTGTGCATTAGGGCGGATCGAAAATGAGGTTTTTAAACCTTTTTTCGAAATTCAAATATGGCTAGTGCGGAAAATATGTGGGTGCTATAGATAATGACTGTGCATAAATATTAGTCCTGCGAAATTATATCTTCAGGTGCCACAAAGCCGTCGAAAAAGTGAAATATAATGATTTTCTTATATTCTGCATTAGTACAATAACTGAAACTTACTTGTTTTATTATATATTAAGTGTTCCAATTACCAAAATAGTTACTGAATTACGCAGCTCTTAGTTTATTTAGATCATGTTCTTTTGATTAATGATCTAAATAATCCAGAACTCACCACGAGGAGGTGGCTGCGTGTCGAGCTCCACCCATGCCCTCCCAACCACCCATCCTTGCGCATGTTTTTTTTCTATTAACGTTTTATTTAAACTTTATATTCAGCTTTACTTTCGAATGATGGCATTTTTTTACGTGACTGAAGTGTTGATCTTATGAAGCCATCTCGCGCGTTCAATCCAAATACTTTGATGATGCTTCAGTCACTAATTTTACCATTCTTTCTACTACTTGTGTATGACAAGGGAATTTCTCGAATGGAGGGGTACTCTTGTTTTCTACGAATTCTTCAATCTCATTTTCTGTCAGGTGTCTTGTCACAGGTGGTTCAGTGACAATGCATTTTTGCCAATTAATTAAATCAGTATAATCAGTAGCTTCAAATTGAATAACAGGTACTGTGAAACGCCTCACAACTTTTTCCTTGTTTGTTTGCCTTGCTTTCTTTATTCGCCTCCACGCTAATTCTCTTATGGCGCTGCGGTCATCATGAATCATTGATGCTAGAATATTTTCTGGATTTGCAAAAAATGCATTTCTTTGTATGACAGGGTTTACAATATCCTTTACTTCGTCATTCAGTGTTCTTGTTAGTTCAATAGTTTTGAAAACATGTTTTGAGCCATTGACAAAAGACGTACTTTGCTTAATAGAAAACCACATTGGGATGTAGACCTTCATTATAAAAGCAATGTTCATGAGGTTCTCAGATGGACTTACAGTTGAAACGTATAGACGAAGCAAACGATTTGCTGTAGTCAGCCATCGTGAATGTGCCATTTTGCCTGGACTACGATGAGCAAGATCTGGAGAGCAATATCCCTTTGTTATGGCCTGATGAATATCAATTAGATATTTTTGGTCGGTGCTAGATCTTCACAGTCTACAGTTGGTTCCTCAGCATCAATCCTTTCAAACTCGACAATAGGAAGACTCTTACAGTTCTTTAATTCCCTGCCAATAGGACCGGTGAATCCGCGGGGGCCAGATGTTTTTCCATCCAGCTTTGCAACTAAATGGCGTAATGGCAATTCATTGGCATGGAGCTGGCACACTAAATGTTGAACTGGCTTCTTCAGCTTCAATTCTATAAGCCTTATAACGCCTCCCTTTTCTCCAGTGTTGACTGCTGCACCATCGCATCCAATGGCAACAAGGTTTTCCAGGTTCATGTCATTATTTCCAATATACTCAAACATTCCTTTACATATTTCTTCAGCTGATCCAGAATTCACAGAATAATGGCCCAAATAATCTGAACCAGGTTCTCTCACTAAAGTGATATGTTCTTCTGTTACCTTCTTCTGATATACTTTGGACTCTTTTTTTCTTGGAAGAGTGTAGAATCTTTTCGACCATCAAAATAGATTCCTCTGATTGGGACCTGATTTTGATCTTTCATAATTTCTGATCTCTTCTTTTGTCTTTCTCTTCTGATTTTATTCCTATCCACTACTTCAGATGTATTGTCAATAGAAACTTCTCCAATATCTTGCAATACTGCACTAACAATGAATGCTGCAGCTCGATCTGAAACTGCAGTCCTGTCACAAGCAGTAGCCACTGAAGGTAGATTTGTAGTTTTCCTTTTCTTGAATAATTGTTCTTCAGGTTGTTCGAGCTTTCTCTTCGAGCTAACTGGCTCTGGAAATGTATCGTCTGATATTTCGCCAGATTCACTTTCACTATTTGATGTCGATGATGATAATTCAACATTTGTATCCTGCAATTTCTCCTGTGAAGATTCTTTGGTGAGCCTCACAGCTTCTTTTGTGCTTTCTTAGCAACGTAGATGCTTTTTTCTTTGAGAGTGTAATATCTACTCTATCAATAAACAGTTTTCTTCACTCCTTGATCTAAGAGGAACGTCACTTCTTCTTTTGGAACCGTTTTTTTCTTTGGGACAAGAACATTGTGTTAGTACTTTGCACTTGCACGCTGCAATGTCAAAAAGTTTCGTGTGTGCTTCTTTTTTGAACATATCAATCTTTGCTTTGTAAGCTTCAGAATTTTTTCTGCTTTGGTATGGCTTCATAATGACACGATACTTTTCGTGGTAGCTTCTGAACATTGTTTCAATTCGCCTGTCTGACAGAAATGGGACGGAAGCACTTTCCCAAATTGTTTTCAATTTATCAACAACTTGTTCTAATATTTGAGATATTGAAGGATCTTTATTAGTATTCTGTTTCAAATCGTTTCTTACAAACAAGTAATATTTAAAAACTCCGTATGTAGGAAGATTCCTGTGCCACAAATCTTCCCCCATACCAAACATGGGGCACTCAGTTGAGGCCCTGGTTGATTTTGCACAAACTCGAGACATTTTGAAAGTATACAAATCTGAAAAAGAAAGAGCTAATATCAATTATACGTTAATTTCAGTTAATAGTACATGGCAAACTTAGGGCAACACAATACAGAAATGCAAAATATATAAGAAATATAGTTTAGACTATCTGAGTAACGCCAACAACAGAACACCCACCTGCTACGAGATCGACAGCTACACTGAACCGAGGTACTCACGTGACAGCTGAGTTGCGCTGACTATAGAAAACTGTTTTTAGAGAATAGAAACTTTTTTTAAAGGTTGACTGAGCTATTTTTATACAAGTGTGAATAAATTCTTGTCTATTGTGCATCGTGGACTCTTCTGTAATTATTGGTTAAAATCTGCTTTTTTAAATTTTTTTCAATATTGAAGGTCGTTGTGGCACCTGAAGATATTAATGTTATGATTTTAAATTTATACCAGCTTATTTCCTCACTACTCCACACATTTTCCACACTAGCCAATTTGAAAATTCGAAAAATGAGTTTTTCACTCCGCCCTATTGTGCATATCCCCGTTCATGGTGGAAAAAGTATGAGTATTACACAAGATAATCCCCATTCTGTCAATGTTGATTCTAACCTCCTGAACAAAATTGTGATGCATATAAGAACGGTTGTAGGTCAAAACTATCCCTTCGCCTACCGAAGTATAACAGTGAAACTACAGTTTCGGAGTGTTACTGTATGATGCAAAAACCTTTAGTTATGTAACGTGGTATGAGATACAAACGCGTTAACGGATTTGGTTCGAGTTTTCTTCTATATTCTCGGTCGGAAGGTTCTACAATCAGGTATTAAAACGAGTGAAGCTGTGATGGCTAATTTCAAGCCTAAATAAGCTTTGAAAAGGAAATTATGTCATACTAGGAATGAGATTATTGATGACGCTAAAAAAACTGTCAAAAAGGAAATGCGCGGTAAAGGGTCTAAAAATCTGCAAAGAAAAATGGAACGTCGAGTGAAGAAGAAGAGGAAGAAGTAGCAGATATCAACTAGAGACGTAATATGAAAAAAAAGATCTCTTAAAAATTAAAAAGATGCTCTAAACGCATGAAGCCCACCGTTGACTTCTTTAACTGATATAAATAGCAATCTTGTATATTTGACTCTCACAGATAACTGTTTCTACAGTGTGAGGTTGGGTCTCATATTCCTTCCAAGAAATTCAACATGTTGCAGCTTAGTGATGTTGCGAAGCTGAAATTTTGCGAATCTGCGAATGCGATTGCGAATGCGAATCTGAAAATTCAGATTCGCACGAATGCGGAGGCGAATGTGAATCTTGAATTATTTTTAAAATGTGGCTATTTTCTGAAATTTTACCAAGGGACGCTATATAAACCAGAATACAATGATTACTATTTTTATAACGAGAAAGTAAAACAAATACAAATGCTATTATTATTTGACAACTGTTTTTATACACAATATAATAAATTTCTTACATATTAATAATGTATAATTACAATAAAATATTAAAGTACATAATTACAGTTTTACATACAGGGTGTACATAAAGTCAGGATCTATTTTTGTGAAGCACTTGGAAATTATATGGAATTCAATCATAAAATGATAAAGTGGTAACATTTATTAAATAATTAAGAGTAGGAGTCGACGTGACGCCCATCACTATCCCTGCACACTGCACAGCTCAAATCGTTCCGCAGCATTTCTAAACACATTCTGGAGCATTTGCGGGGTTATGTTATCTGCAGCAGTTCGTATACGTGTACGTAAGTTTTCAAGACTCGTAATCTTCGTCTGATAGACGTGCGATTTGATAAAGCCCCATGCAAAGAAATCTAAAGGGGTTAAATCTGGTCATCTCGCTGGCCAAGGTCTGTTGCTTCCGCGTCCGATCCAGCGATTTGGAAAACGTCCATTTAGATAATCCTGAACAATTTTGGCATAGTGACAAGGAGCACCATCATGTTGATAGACGACGGTACTAACAATCCTATCCCCAATCAGCTGAGGTTCAAGGAATTGCTGCAACATGTCCATATAAATAAGCCCCGTAACTGTAGCTTCAGCTAAGAAAAAAGGACCATAAACCTTAGATTTTGTTAAACCCATCCAGACATTAACTTTAGGTGAGTCTCTTTCCCAATTTTGGACGAAATCATTCGGTCTTTCATCTGCCCAAATTCAACAGTTATGGCGATTTACTTTTCCACACGTATGGAAAGTGGCTTCATCACTAAAGAGAATGTTGTCCATTAAATTATCACTCCAGATTTGTTCTACGAGATCAGCACACACAGCACTTCGTCGAGGGAAATCTTCCTCATGTAAATCATGTAAAACCTGCAAATGATAGCTTTTCTTCTGCAAATTAACTTTCAGAATTTTGTGCACAGATGACGTCGGGAGGCCGAGTCTGTGTGATGCAGCACGAACGGACGTACGTGGCTCCTCAGTGATAATTCCGCGTACTGCATTCACGGTAAGATCTGACATACACGGTCGTCCTGATCTTGCTTCATCATTTACAGATCCCGTTCGTTTAAATTTGTTCGCCAATTTTCGTATTATCTTGTCTATTGGCCCAGGCTTATGAAATCTCCTTCTAAACTTCTCTCTGATGTCATTGTATTTCTTTCCCTCGATTCGCCAAATTACTATTGCCACACGCTCTTCTGTATTCATTCTAAGGGCTTCTGAAAAGAAAAATAGAAAAAATAATTATTTCACAAAAATAGATCCTGACTTTATGTACACCCTGTATTTAAACCAATAGTTAGCAAGTTAAATTTAAGAAAGAGCAATTTTTCTGCCTTATCTCCTCGCAAGCGGTTTCTTTTCGCGTCAGAGATCAGGCCAGCACCACTGAATAGTTGCTCACTTGGGACGCTACTTGGAGGACATCCAAGGAATCTCTTATCAAGTACACTTAAAAGCTTGTACTTTTCTTGGTTGTCTCTCCACCACGCTAAAGAGTTTTCGTCTTGGGCGCTTCTTTTCTCTTTATGGTATTCTTGAACAAATTTGATTGAATTTCTGCTGATTGCTTCTTCGTCACTGTTTGAGGCGGCCTGTAGCGACGTCATGGACTCAATGATTGAGGCAGCTTTTGAATTTGATGGTGAAGACCCAGACGTACTGGCGCGCATTCTCTTCTCCATTGGTTCTTCAGATTGTGCCTTAGCCAGGTCATCGCAAAGTTGCGCTATTTTTTCTTGGACACGCTTGGTGACGGCAGTACTGGAGAACATCTTTGCTTTGTACTTGGGGTCTAAGTAAGTGGCCAAAGCATAGGAGTCATTGGTCTCGATTTCAGCGAATCTTCTTTCTATTTCGTCGTACATAATTTCTCTCATTGTTCTAACTTCAACATCATCTCTGTTTTCTGGTTTTAACACGTTCTTCAATGAGGCTATCAGAGGAATGACGTCTGATATGGAAGATGCTGAGCTACTGAGTTTCTTCGTGATTTCGTCAAAAGGCTTGAGAATATTCGTGCAGCTAGATAGTAGAGCGAAATCAACATTCGATAGTTGTTGTATTTTGGAATTCGCAGTGCTATATAAGCTTAGTGGGTCCTTCAACTGAACAGCTCTTTCCATCATGTGCAAAGTACGGTTCCATCTTGTGGCGACATCGTGAATCATTCACAATTTCGGTAAATCCAAACGCGTCTGAATCTTCTTCAGTTCATCCTTTGCTGCAACGGAGTGGTTGAAATGTGTCGCAATTGAACGGGTTTTCACCAGCAAATTCTGAATATTTTCTTGAGCCGACAAGCCTGATTTTACAACGAGCTGTAGCTTGTGGGCAGTACAATCAATGTTGTTGACGCCTGACAGATCCATCGCTTTCTTCATGTTTGCAGCGCCGTCACGCATCACCGCATTAACAGACGAATGAGGAATTTTCCATTTTTCGAGCATTTGGTCGAACTTTTCCGATATATATGCACCGGTGTGGCGTTCGTCCAAAGTTTCAGCGCTGAGCATCAAATTCGTCCTCTTGTATTCATTATCCACCCCATGGCAGGTCAGCGAAAGGAAGCTTACTCCAGCAGACGTGTTGGACCATGTATCAGTTGTAAAGGATACCAATGATTCCTTGATTTCGTCCACAATACCTTGAATCTTCCCAGTTACACCTTGGTACAGGCTGTTGCATATTAGATCAGCGTAAAATTGTCGTTGCTTGATCTTGTATTGCGGAGCAACTTCCGCCATAAGCCGCATGAAACCGACATCTTCTACGTGACTAAACGGCAAATCATCCATTGCTAGTATTTCTGTGATGCGGTAGTCGTACGTTTTAGATTTTGATTGTCATCACACCAAGGCTTCAATTTCTGGTAGCAGCTTTCAATTGTTTGTAATCCGAGATTTTTCTGGCTAATGTCAGACTTCGTCTTTTGTAATGGCGTCGGTTCTTCTTTTTTCTTTGAATCTTCTTTAGCTTCGTTTTCAGCATCACTCAGTTCTTTAAATTCTTTTGGATGAATTGAATACAGATGATTTCTCATGTTTGATGTGGTTCGTCCCTTTCGAGAGTAGTTGCGTTGGCATAACAAGCACTTCGCAGTATCATCAGCGTTCTTTGAGAAGACTTTCAAAACTGTTGATTTTCTCATGATGAAGTTGGGAGCGATGGCGTGAAAACAACTGTTCTCGACGAAGTTAATATTTGAAATTTTGAATAATGATACGACTGAAGATGATTTGCACTTATTGTGACAGAACGAACGGTAAAGTAAAAGACTTCATGTCACGAGTCAGGTCGCTACAGAATTGCCAAATTTTCGTGAAAATTGTTTTTTTATTTTATTAAAATGCTTATAGCAAAAAAATTATTCAATTTTTTACAACGATTTTTTCACATATGTTCTCACTAGTACTTAAACTTATTCAGGAAAAAAATAATACCAATATCTGTTAAAATAAAAGAGATATGAGCATTATTACGAAAAATAAAGCACTTGAACAAAAAAATACTTCTGATATTTACACATTAAAAACATTTCTAAATTGAATTTTGTAATAAACTTTATATTGTCTTAAAGCTAAAGAAATTTCCTCTGCGTCAGTATAAGTTTTATTTCAGAAATATAATTTGATGAATACGGAAATGGCATTCAACTTTTTTCAACAAACACAGATTTCATTCTCGAAAGAGTATGGACTATGGACTATGGAATAATTATAACGGTGATTTCGACTTTGCAATGTCATATACAGTAAACTCTCGAAAATCAGAATGTCTAAAATCCGGACCGAGAAGTGAAAGTTCATAGTTAGACATAATAAAGCGACATGAGAGAAGTGAAGGTGCGAACTACATTGCAAGAGCGCTAGGCCTAAGTCAGTTTACCGTCTCAACCGTTTTTAAAAATGCTCCTGCATTGAAGGCCGCAGCTGAAAATGTGTGTCCCGTTCTCCGCAATTCTCAGCTCCGCAAATTCGCATTAAAAAAATGTGAATGCGAATGCGAATCTAAAATTTTTGCGGATGCGAATGCGAAGCTTCGCTACATCACTATTGCAGCTAGTCCAACCACACAGCGACGAATGCTGTAAATCGGAACGCCCCCTTTTTAACTTTCCACCTCCTTAGACATCTATAGAGGACTCGGATTACGTCACGATTAATCCCCTCAACACCGTTCGTTCGTTGACGGCTCAGTACTATGCCCACAAAAGGTATGAGTGCAATTGCATCGCAATATTGCATAATAGTACGTAATGTTGCAAGAGTGCCACCCCACCCCCCTTTGTTGCAAGAGTACCACCCCCCCACCCTTTGGCACCAACCCCCACCCCCCCTTTGTTGGTAAGCTCCGCCCACCCTCGATGCCAAGGCACCCCCTTTGTTGCCAGCCCCAAAATGGGACTGCAAGGGGTATGCAACCTGGAGTTATCCCCCAAGCTGATCCCCCCAAAGGGGAGTGCCAACCTTTGTTGCCAACCCCAAAATGGGATTGCAAGGGGTATGCAACTTGGAAGCGGAGTTCTCCCCAAGCTATTCCCCCCAAAGGAGCAGAAAGAGATAGTAAGAGAGGAAGAGGAGATCCTTCATCCGACAGCTGTCGGACGCATATGACTCCATCGTCCAGCACCCGGCCTCTTATAGTGCCCTTATTCAGCCAGTTGGCTCAGGCAGTCAGTGCTAGCCACTGCCTCAGGGCGTCAACGACTTAGAACATCAACAGCCAGGGCCTCAGGATGCCATCGTCTCAGAGCATCACCATTCAAGTGCCACAGTGTGCTAAAAGGATCCGGGCACGCACCCCCACTCTAGATCAGCCCTGTTGCTGGGTCGTGCACCTCAGCCAAGCGCCAGTGCCTCCCGGATGATCCATACAATTATCCAACCAAATAAAATATATAATTGTGTACAGGGAACCAATAAAATGCCGTTACATCATTCTGCTCATGAATTAAAGGATATACAACGGAGCATGTATATATGGCCGAGCAATAGATTTGAAATTATATATCCAGTCAAAACGGGTAATAAAGAGAACTAATTATTTTAAAAGAAATACAATCATTCAATCTGAATTAGATTAGCTGAGCTGTCAGCCTCGTTACTTATCTATTCATTTACTCTGTTTTAAAAAATGATATAAACGTGTTCAAGGAATAAATAAAACACCATTACAACGTTCGTTTATTAATGGATATACAATAGGATATATAATATATATATATATATATATATATATAATCAATAATAGAACGGGGAATATATAATCATGCAAATCATAGTATTAACCAAATATTAGAAAAATATATATTTATATTAATTATATATAGTCGTACAAAACATGGAAAATATATAATCATACAAAGCACAGTATTAATCAAATATTAGAAAAATATAGTTATATTATCAAAAGTTATATTATCAAATATTAGTACAGGAAAATATAGTTATATTAATTATATAATTGTACAAAACAGTATTAACCAAATATTAGAAAAATATATTTATATTAATTATTATATTCGTACAAAACGTAGTATTAGCAAAATATTACAGTAAAAATATATATTGTCTTTACGTTCTACGGTACAAAACGGTAAATTCAATGCTGATTGATGCTACATCAACATCGGCATTACTCTGCACGATGTGGTAAAACCGCTCAAGCATCACCTCGCCGCTTAACTGATACGGCGGTTTATATTCGATGTAAATGGCTTTCATATCATTCAACACTATTTTTGTACCCACTTTACACTCGGCAGGTAAGTTGTCTTTAAGCGCCACTAGAACGCAATCAAAAGCACGCGCAAAAACGTCATCGTTAACTATGTCATTAAATACAAGCTTATAATCATGCCTTTCCAATCGAGGGTTTTTTCTTAACGTACCGAACTTTTCAATCGTGAACTCTTCTTCACCCGGCATAGCAGCAATTGAAATAATCTTCCAAGTCGTAAAGGCAGCTATCTACTATATAGAGGTACAGTTCTTCAGGGTGAACAGTGTAGGCGAGCTCAGCTCTGTACCTCTCAAGCGTTTTGTACCGAAGCTCGGGATATTTCGAAGAGTCTAAGCCTTTTAAATACGCATCCAGAGCTAGCCCGTTCTCTCCCTACACATTCCTACATTCAACAAATCCGTCGAGCAGAGCGGTGTAAGCGTATTCAAGTATTGTGTCAAAGTAAATCATGTCTGAGATACGTGTGTCTAATATAGGCTTCAGCTTACGGAATCCAACGATCTCAAACATTCTGTCGAGGATGAAACGGTTTCGTGTAGGAACAAGAATGCCATTATCAGCGGTGTTCTTCCACATCAGTCGTATATCAACGCATAGTTAATTGTTATTTACAGTCAATGTACAAACAACGGTATATGAGGAGGCTTCACTAATCACCTCTCTTATTATTCCTACGTCAGCTGGTATTTTATAGCGGTCCCCAGCCCACCTCTCAACTACCGCGAAGATTTTATGCATCTCCTCAAGATTTAAATAAATAACGTTGCGCTTGCTCGCAGGTCTACTGTTCGTTTCAAGCACACAGTTAATGGTGCCGGTTTCCCGCCTGAACACACGCAACGATTTCGTGACGGAGATGTCGTACGAGGCGTTGAGAATGCTTCTCAAAGGGAGTTCCATCGTATTCACACAGCTCGAGATGACTATGGCACATCCACGCGGCGCAAGCTCTGAGAAGACTATGAGCCGCGTGAGGCACGCAGGTAGGCAGGAACGGTTCGATGGGCGGTTGACTCACCCTGATGATACGTGAATGGGTTTGTTCGAACCCGTATGATCCTTGAGGTGCGAGTCGCACCATAATCTAATGAAACCTGTGCGGCGCTGCCCCAACATGAATTGTTGTACCCCATTATACTGGGTAGGCGTTTTGAGAAATTTTCCGGTACAAGAACTAATTTCGGTTTTAACGTTTTATCACTACCTCTCCCCCGAATACGCACCAGACAGTTTCCCTCAGGGTAAATTTCATGAACTAGGCACATTTTATAATGTTTTATCTCTCCTAAAAATCTTCACACTGCGGGGCGCTGTTAGAGAGAAACATATGTTCATATTTAGGCTTTTTATTTAACAGGCGATATTCATCTCTAAAATCTGTTAAAAACTCACATAACCCTTTAGCCACAACCTCACTACAAACCTCATCATGATATATATTGATGTAGTGGTAAAAATACTTAAGATTGTCCATGATAACAAAATTCACATTTTCAGTCGTAGGGTATGAGTAATCGACATGGTGTAGCATGATATAATACCGTTTATCACACCACTCATCCACAAGGCTCACCACCCATAACTGTTGTTTAGCTTCTGAGCGTGCCGCTTCTTCTACCACGCGGTGCACGTATGCCTTTATAAAGCTTAGTTCTACAACATACTTCAGTACATCGTCTGTACTGCGAAATCCTACAACCCCCTCGCCAGAATATCCGTAGAGTATTTCAATAGCCTGACGCTTCGCACGATTCAATGCTTCCTTAAAAGAGTCAAAGGAGGCTGGGATAGGGAGTTTTTCAGTATCCACTACATCTACGCACTTTACTGAATACCACTTCATAAATGTTGAACATGCGATAGTAAAGGTGGCCATTTTCTTCTACGCGGGAGAGAATACACGTCTGAGCTCAAGGGTATACAGAGGTCAACTGAGAACTCGGGGACAGAGGCCTGCTCAGGCTACGGGATGAATCACGTCCCCGGTCCTACAGTGGGTGAGGCTTAACTTTTACTGTACATACGCACGCACGCAAAGTGAAACACAAGTTGAAGCACGATTTATTTAATAAACGAAATAATCAGCATGTACATATTTACAAATACGTGCAACAAATAAGTTAACAATTGACACATCAAAGATTGTTCTAAATACATATATATTTACAAATGTGTGTGATGAATAAGTTAGCAATAGCCCCATCAAAGTTTATAGTAACCAAAGCGTACGTTACCATAGGTACCAGGTAACTGGTAACGTTTTCTATTGGTGTTACGGCACACTTTTGTACCCCTAAGTTCCTTCACGCCCCCCAGCTTCTGCGCCCGAAAATTGTGGGGGCCTACAATTAGTTGGGGAGATCGTTCGCCCTCATCATCGTCCAAATACACTAGATCCTTCAGTGAATCAAAGTTAACGACCCACCGATTCGCTAGGTTAAGCGTGATACCCTTTGCCTTCACGATATATTTCGTTTCATTCCCTATCCTCACCCGTACCCCATACGTTTTAGGTCCTGTTGGGACAAAAGAATCGGCGTATGCGTTGTCCCCATACTCATCCTTGATCTCATCAGTGAGCTCGCCGAGGAATTCACCAATTGCAGGCATGTATTCACCCTCCCTCGCTGTGAATATCACGCTATCTGTATCGGCATACAATACTCTGCCCCCAAGAGAACGCAATAGACCCCAAAGTTTGTTGCGGGCGTAGGCTGTTGTGAAGCTGGCTAGAGGGATGTTTGTAACCCTTGAGGTATCTGTGGCCAGTTCAGTGTTGTTGTACTTTATTATGTGAATATTACCTACATTCACGATTTCCATGACCTCTTTATCGGGCGCGTTGGCATAATCCCAGACTTCGCTATAGCTTTGTGCCAAATGAACATTCTCCTTGCCAGTATTCTGCGCAAACTTTCCCCAAAGGCTGTTTAGGCACAATTTTGCACTAAAGCGCTTGCCAGGATTTTTTGCAATTTTGGCACGATCAAGTTGTATACCTTCGGAGTCGCGGTAACGTTGAAGATAGGCAGACTTTTCATCCTCGGTATCAATTCCTCGCGGATACCCTGATGCCTCAACCTTATCCTTCAAAAATGCGTTTATATACGGTGTGAAAAGGTTGGGTAGCTTCTGAAACCTCCAAACCTCATGTATCTTCAGTATTCTATACACATGGCGTACAGCTAGGGCCAGCTCAGGACTTGTATACACGCCTTTGATCTTACGCTGGTGGGGTGTATGGTTACAATTACCGTTATTCTCTTCCGCACACTTCGCGCACAGGGGAAACATGAGCTTGTGGTCGATAACGACGGGTAAGATCGGCATCCATAAATCGTTAGGTGGGAGCACGTCTACGAAAGAGAGCCCAAAGTAGCAATCATTCAAATTTCTTGAAAATTCATTGATGGAGGGCAGGTTAGGTCCCACCAGTTTCTCAGGCGCGCCCACGGGGTACGGGTTGTTCTTCATCACGTAGGGGTATAAAGAGCAGAAATCGTAGTAGTGGAGCATCACACCCTCCGTAGGTGGAAAGTATAGCTTGAAGGGATTTGTAAGCCCACCGAACAAGCTATCACCGCAATTGAGAGGATCCAGCACCATTGAACACTTGATCGTGTTTATTTCCTCAAGGTACGCCCCGTCTGTCTCCATCCGTGCATCATATTCATGCTCCCACAAGAGTGAGTGAGTGAAGTGGGACCCTATAAATTGATCGCGGGTGCGGGTCCACGCAAGACAGTCGGCAGGAGATCTACCGTGGATATCTCCGGTGATTCCGCACTCAGGACGGGGGCATCCATGCCACCAGCATCCGTTAAAGGAGTACACAGTCTTCACACCAGTGACACGGTTTTCACTTAGCCCATCAACCCAAAAAACACGACCATTAATCTTAATGGGTACTTCACCAGTGTTGCGGGCGTGCTTTATGTATACACCTGTCTGTTGCTGTAGGTGTATGAGCCAGTAAATAGCCTTGTGTCCGTAACTGCGGGGGTTGTTTCTGTGAATAATGGCTAAGGTGGCTTTAGGCATGAAGTTGATCTTGAACACCGTAGAGCATAGTGACGCGATGGTGGTTGCGACTTGCAGCGGATCGCATTTGAAACGGCCTATGTACAATTTAGGGTGGTTCACTTTTCACTTTTTTTAAAAATTATAGCTGGTCAAAGTTTTTCCCATGATTTGGTTCAGTGTAAGTACACTGACACCATTTTTACCAAAATCGATCATTATTTAGGGGTCGCGCATCGACCTTGAAAATTTCAATTTTTTAAATTTGGCCAAATTGACAATTTTTTACTGAATAAAGATAAATCATCAAATGACCATATTTTCTGAATCCTCTCAGTGAAAGAAATCCTCTCAGATACTTACCAAGTTGATAGGACAAGTGGTTCAGAAGTTATACTCACCTTGAGATAGCATTAAAATTTAAAATATCGTATTTGTCCGTACCTCCATATGCTGTCTGCTATTGTCTGCTTTTTAGGATAAGATAAAACGAATAAGGAAAGATCAAATGTATTTTGTATTAAAACGGTTTACCGATATCACTAAAGGCACTTACTCCGGTGCCCCTAACTAGGTTCAAAAACTGTATGAATCGTGGTTAGAACACACGTCATCTTAAGGCGTGCGCAATGTACTCTCTCTGCTAACTCCCTTTCCCTCTGCGCTACGTCATCTTGGCAAGTGACGACTTCATGAAGTCACCGAGTTCTTTCCGGCTCTTTTCCACGAGCTGAAGAAGACCCTGCAGCTGTGACTCGTCTTTTGTGACAGTGTTCGCGTAATCTTCTATCAGTTTTATCCCTCTCTCTGCCACGTCGTTGGTAACTTTCAGATGCGAGATGACATTCTTCAGATCACAGTAGTTCTTATCTTGATCCCACTTATTCACCGGCAGAGTGAGCCACGTAGACGCGCACACCTGCAGGCCTGTGAACACGAACCACGATGACTCATCGATCAGGTCCGGAAGGCGCGTCGTGTCATCAACCGAGACGTTGTCATACGTGAAGTCCTCGGGCACAGCGAGGCGGCACAGCTTCTTTGCCATCTCGTGCTTCACAGTGTCTTACACTTTGTCACTGCAGAGGGCGAAAACGACGGTCTGAGGCCTCAGATACCACAAGTGCCGCCTGATCACTGCCAGTGAAGCCTCTGCAATCTCGCGATCCACAGCCCTGTACTGCAGAAGACGCTGGTACAACACAAGGTCATTCAGCGGGGCATCAGCGGCGACAGAAGCCGCCAGCCAGGCAGGTGCGTAGAGGAGTGCAGTAAATAGTACCACTCTCTGAAGTTTCTGTACCAGCTCGTCGTCGGACTCCAGCTGACCGCTGAACATCAGGAGCTTCGTGTAGTAGATGATCTGAAACGAATACGCACTGTGATGTATAAATACCGATACCACTCCATATAAGTTTGTTTAATGGTAAATTATTTATCTTATTTTTTTCTGGTAGGGACTTCAAATGGCTGTTTGCAGAAGGCAATACAATATTTAACTTCTAATTCAAAATACCAACCTTGGCCATCCACCTCGCATGATGGTAGGCTCCTGGGCGCATGAAGTGTGTGCCACGACGTGGCTGGGCCCCGAGTACCAGGAGTGTAATCTCCGCCACTTCTCGGTAGTCTTCTCTGACAAGACCAGAAACGGTGCCGAGGAACTTGACTGCCTCATCTCGGAGCTCCATCAGCCACGTCACCTCCGCCAAATGCTCGATCTCCAGCTCGCGATAAGTCGAGAGGTCGAGCTTGTCCCACCTGAAAGGGGAGTTATGAAAATATTACATGAAAACGACAGAAGTTTCCCTTTTCGACTGCTATTAACATCATTAGTAGAAGGACGCTGATATTTCAATTGCTCTGAAGGCCAAAAATCATTGGAGAAAACAAATGCGCCTTAGACTTGAAATTCACCTCCTCAGATACCGGAACAAAGGTTCAGTTGGTGCTGTGGTTCTTCCAAACGCGGTGATGACCACTGCCCCCACGATGAGCTCCATAACGTGATGGCGACAGCCCAGCTGGAAGAGCGGTTTACCAAGCATGTTCTCCAGCCGGACCACCGCACCCTGCACCCTCCCCGTATTGGAGGAAGTTGTGTCGAAGCACAGTCCAATCACGTTGTTCTCGCATCCCCAGTCTTTGAGAGCACGAAAGGTCGCCTGGGCCTGGGACAGACCGGTGCCGTCAGCAACAGTCGGAACGGCCAGCAACTTTCCTTCTGTGCATTGGGGAGCTCCGGAGATGAGAATCGCCTGGCGGTGCTCCAATGATCGAAGAGAGTCCTGAAACGTATGTCATACATGCCAAGCCATTATCGTCCACTGGAATATGTCAATCCACTGTCGTCACTGGAACATGTTAATTCACTGTCGTCCACGGTGAGGGCAAAACTGACCTTGATTACTTTACCGTCCCAGTGGACGACAGCATGCCTCGGAGATACGAAAGATTTCTGCATAGCTGTCGACACTTCACAACGATGTGCCACTCTTCCACGGCGAGACGTGTCCTTCGAGATACTGAATTTGTCCAGGTCTGCGGGCGGATCTGCCGAACGTAGGACTGCCGCCACGACACTTGCCACCTATGTGCGAAATTGAAAGGAAATTGACAAGGATGCGTATGGTTTTTATGTGACAAAATAATCACTAAATTTTCCGTCGTTACGTCTATTATATCTTTGTCAAGGAAAGATCATTACTGATATACACACACCTGATTATTGGACATCCGGAAGCGATCAGCCACTTCAATAACAGCCGGTGCATTGAGGATGCGGTGAGGAAGGCTGATTGATACAGTTGATTCTCTCGGCTGTCGGTATGGTGGTTCTAGCTGTGATTCGGAGTTGCTCGATGATCTGCTTTCTATAGATTCATCGTCGCTCTCAGCTTCGGTTCCTAATTTCGTTTTTGAGGTGCCTGGCTCATCACGAGATTGTTGTCTTGAGAGTAGCCGTTTTCTCTTGACAACGAACACTTTATCATTCCCACTCATTGTTGCCTGGCGCAGGCCCCGTTGATCCTCATAAAATTTAATATCTTCTTGTTTGTTGTTGTCTGAGAGCAGTCGACTTTTCTGTATCTCTTCAATAGCATCGGAGCTCCGATGTCCCAGAGCTTGTTCAGATTTTCTGAAAACTTCTCCCTGCCTTTTCCCGCGTCACAGTAACTCCAGTTTTCTTTCGCAGTTACGCCTCGTGATCGTCTTTATACGTGCCATGTTCCAAAATACCAGAACATTGGCCACCGTGTCTTTTACGGCGGCCTTCCTGTCAGTAGTTTCCTGCTTGGCATAGAAGAAGTACTGGAGAACTTGATGGGTGGTTGGCAATTTGGCACACCGATCGAGGAAGATGGCTGACCAATTAAGAAGACGTCCGTGGCTGACCTTAGAGAAGGTGGTGCTGTTGTTGCTGCTTTCTCTTTTCCAGAATAAGTAACTTTCAGAGTCTTCCCACTCCTGGTTGTTAACAGTTTATCCATTGTACTAAAGTCTAGACTTATCAAACAAGAATCAATTGACACAGTTGATCTGTAAAAAGGAAACTGTGATTAGTAAAAATATTGGTCATAGACATAGCGTGTGTGTGTAATTGGGATTTTAGGATGCGCCAGCTACTGATGCTATGATTACGTCCATAACGGGGGACAAATACGGTATTTTAAATTTTAATGTTATTTCTAGGTGAGTGTAACTTCTAAACCACTTGTCCGATCAACTTGGTAAGTATCTGAGAGGATTTCTTTCACTGAGAGGATTCAGAAAATATGGTCATTTGATGATTTATCTTTATTCAGTACAAAATTGTCAATTTGGCCAAATTTAAAATATTGAAATTTTCAAGGTCGATGCGCGACCCCTAAACATTGATCGATTTTGGTAAAAATGATGTCAGTGTACTTCCACTGAACCAAATCATGGGAAAAACTTTGACCAGCTATAATTTAAAAAAAAAAGTGAAAAGTGATCCACCCTAAATTGTCCATCTTCTAAAGGCCTGGAAACATACTCTAAGCACTCGTACATCATTCACACAATAACGCTCACATTCATCAGCTATATTATAAGGATTACGTTCACTAAAGCTGTTGTACTATCGATCAAAGTCTTCACGTTCATCTACACTCATACAATCATAGTTAAAATAATGTTTGGGTGGAGGTAGGCCTACATAGTTTAAAGTCTCGCTAGTGAGGAATGTGTAAGGGAAGTATCCTTTTGATACTTCAGCTGCTACCCACATCACCTTGGGTGCTTTGCTAATTTACAAGGCGTGAATAATAAAGTGTCTTTAAATTGTACATTACCTCTTATCTGCATCTGTATAAGTTTGTTTCCTCTTTTCAAGGGATCACCTGTAAATATCTCAGATGACTCGTGCTCAAGCAGTTCCTTATAAAGGAACTGTGTGTCAAACTTTGCCCCGTTATGGGCGAAGAATATACACAGTATTTTTTTGAACTTGTCGGCCAACTTGACAATGTAAAATACAAATAGTTTGACAGGGCTATCGTGGACATTCTTTTTAAAAACGTTTGTCAGTTTACCACATTTGTGACACTCATCACACTCGATCTCCATAAACTCGTCGCAGATAGTCTGGCTCACAAGTAAATGTGGAATTACCTCTTTGGTTTCGGCGTCCGTGTATGTTTCTATATCGTAGTATACCGTTATACAAGGGCTGTTTTAAGCTTTGCGTCTTTCATATAACATACATGCTTTACGACATCTGCCTTATATTTCTCATGGCATGTAGAACAGTGAATCTCGTCACATTTATGTTCAAACTTACCCCAGTTACCCATCATGTGAAACATACCACATTTACAGATTCTCATTTTCCTGCACGTGCCAATACATTTATGGAGTTCAAAACAGTCATTATTGAAAAATGTACGTCTACACACATTACAATCCCTCTTCTCAGCTTCAACCACACGGCTTTCACATTTCGGGCTTTTACACTGTTCACACACCATGTGACAATCTTTACAATGTTTCACTATATCATCCGCAAACTCGAGACACCCCTTACACAAATCATGATGTCGCCCATACTTTCGACTTTTATCATAACTCGCGTAAAGCCACCTTATATTACGGATGGGGAGATACGTTGTCCCTGACAGGCCTAAAATAAGTAAGGGTCTTGTACGATCTCTCACATTACTTTTAAAAATATACATAGTTCTACGACGATTATCCAGTCCAAATACAACTATACGAACATCCATTTCCTGCTCTACCCTTCTCAGCTCTTCAGGCCCCATATTACAGTAAAATTCAAGATCACAGTCTACAGCTAGTTTACCGGCACGCTCCACTACCGCAGGCAACAAAATCTTTGTGGTCTGTGTAATTTGTACAGTAAACATACGGGCTAAAACTACTGCTATAAAGCCGCAACCACGATCGACGTTTATATGCCTTCTAAAAATAACCTGAGAATTGAAGTTAAGAGTGTAGGGTAGGGTGACAATAAAAATCGAAAGTTGGAGTTTTTTATTGTCCATTTGTTCAATGCTGCTACTACATGAGAAAACAATGTACTGTAAATATTAGGTCATTCAGATAATATTTAAGGGTGTCTCAAGTGAGGTAAATAATTCTCCTTATAACAAAAATTAATTATTCATTACCTAGTAAAAATAAATAATATTTTTTTTAATTAATGTAAATAAACGTTAGTTTTAGTTCATAAGGTTTAAGTGCAGGAGTACTCCAATCGTAATAAGTAAATAATATATTTACTAAATATATTCCAGGGTGTCTTTCATTCAATTGTAGACCACCCATTAATTCTTGCTTTTCCTCAAGCCATACCCCTTTTTCAATGTACCAGGCTGAGACTTCCTATGATCCTCAACAACCTGCAAGAGATGTTGGCGCTGTTCTTCATTCTTCGTAATCTTTGTATTGAAGGCCTGGATCAAGGCAATTCCCCTCTCTGCCATGTCATTGACGACTTTTAGTCCTTCAAATATAGTCAAACCAGTCTTGAAATCTTCGTCGTCCGGCCAGGTCTCTGGTTCCTTGGACAAGAAACCATCATTAATTTTTAGAAGTTCAAAGAGAAGCTTTGATCCTTTCGAGGCAAAGTTCGAGAGCTGCTTTGTTGAAATGGAAGAAACAGCAGGTATTGGGGCTCGCTTTGGAGGATCTTCAGCAGCTTCTTTTTCGAGGATTGATCGAGCGATATTCTTTTTCGTCGTTGCATTGATACCTTTATCAAAGAGTGCGAGACCAATCAAGTACTCGCTGAGGTACCATAAGTGACGACCGAGGACACTAAGGCAGGATGCTGAGATCTTTTCATCGTGGTACTTTGCTAGGTCTTGAAGAAGCTTCAAATCGTTCCGGGAGCAGATGAAGGACTGCTGGCCGTGAAACACGTGCTGACATATAACTCCAGGGCAAAAAATACAAATCGTTTTAAGCCAGACATTTCACGAGTTGTAAGTCTGAACTGATGGGAAAGCAGCAGGATTTTTAATGAATAAATTACTTTTGCCATCCAACGTGCTCGGTGATGTGCTCCAGGTCGCCGAAACCTAAAGTTAGGTAAATTACCTCCAAGGATTGTAATCGACAACTCCAAGAATTCACGGTAATCATCCCTCGGCTGATGTTTTGTCAGATATAGATTCCAGCAAGCGATCAGTTCTTCTCGATTCTCATTCAGACTCGATGGAAGGTCTGACAGGGTCTTGTACTTATCTTGGCAAATTGTATTCCACGTCTCTTTGAAGCGGGAGAATAGGAGGATATCTGGACCAGATGATGGTCCCATGCATTCCATGTACGCCTTTAATTAATGAAACTTTTCTAGAACAATTTCCAATAATAATATAATCAATGTATCAAAATAAAACATATTACCTTAGATATCTTAAAAGAATCGGGAGAGAACTTCTAAGCGTTGTTTTCAGTCAGGCAGTCGTATGCAAAATGAACTTGAAGCACCAAAAGCTGATCATCCAAAGATTGATACACATCATATTATTTAACGATTTATTTATGAAAATTTTAATTTAATGAAATAAATTAATCGATTTGCATAATCTATAGTATGAAATAAAGGAAACAATTCTTTTAAATTATATAATACACTTGCATTCTCGAAACATTTTTGTTTTTGAAGCGTTGTCGAAACTCGTTCATTCTTGAAATTTCTTCCGCGCGACAGTTTCATTCATGTGATTCGAGGCACCCCTAAATGCTTTCCGAATTTCATGAGATTTCGTCTACGGTGTTTCCTCATAGGGTGGCAGCATTGGACAAATGGCCGGCAAATTTCTTTGAATTTCAGATTTTATCCCTATAAGAAGTTGTCACCCTAGTGTAGGGTGTGGCACTATAACCCGCAACACAGAATACACGGTCAATATTTACCGTGAAGTTGTCCATATTGAATGCTATACTACTTTGGGAGGCCTGCAATATACGAGCTAATATATATTCTACATCTTCAGCAGCCAAACGTCTAAATGGCAGTACCACCCAAAAATCATCTACATCTTTAGCATCTGAGCCGAAACCGAAGGACAGACTCGTCCTGACTTCACGCTCGTCGCGGTTCTGAAGGGCAAACTCTACAATGCGCTCTACAACGCGTCGTAACCCGCGCTCAATTCCATTGCTATACAGGGATCTAGGGTCAACCCTGACTATATACCGATTTCTAGTCAAGGCTGGGGTCGGGGTTGCGGAGCGCACCAACTCAAACGTTATATCATCCTCAACAGAACGAGTCACCGCTGAGGAGGATGGACGAGGGCCTATAGTGGATGATGTGGGGTTTGCCGCGCAAGACGTTGATGGCTGGGGGTCTATTACAGCAGACTCTACAGAAGGGGTTGGGGCTGTGGAGGATGTACAAGGGGCTGAAGAAGCTGATGTAGGGTTGGTAGCGTAAGACGTTGAGGGCTGGGGTTGTACCGCGGATTGTCCAACAACCGGCGCGTATTTCGCGCGCTTCATACCTGACGTGGAGGACTCTTCAGCGTGTTGCCGGTGAGGGTTCATCGGAGGGTATGGGCACTGTAGATGCACGGTCAATGGCTTCGTCCGTGATGTCGATGATGGGGGGGCTGTACATCGTCGCCATTCACGGTTCTGTGGAAGAAGAAAACAAAATATAAGGAGCAGAACTCGTTATTTGTGATATTCTGTAAATGAGTCACTTTGGGGTGTGACGTGTTAGAAATGGATGCTGTAGAAAAATTCAGATTCACGAGCCCATCCACATGTATTATATCTGGACCTACAGGATGTGGTAAAACGGTGTTTATGCTTAAAATTATTAAAGAAAAAGGTGAAATGTTCTCAAAATTTGTGCATAAAGTTATATGGTGCTATTTGGCATACCAATCAGTGTTCAACGAGTACCAAGATGATGTATTGTTCCACAAGGGGGTCTATGACGTTAATTCACTAAAGGGAAATGAACATACTGTACAGTCATCGTAATTGATGACCTCATGTTGGAGATGGATAAAACGTTTGCCGAGACATTTACAGTATTCTCCCACCACCTTAACATACGCGTGTTCTTCATCAATCAGAATCTATTTTTTAAAAATAGATACATGCGCGATATGTCGTTAAATACGCAATATCTAGTCTTATTCGCTCAACGTAGAGACGTGTAACAAATTGGGGTATTAGCCAGTCAAATGTTCCCGAGTCAACGTAAGGAGTTTTTGGAGGTTTATAAAGAGGTCACAAAGCAACGTTATGGATATTTGCTTTGTGACCTTCACCCTCGAAACACGTTTAGGGTGCATCTAAGAACGAATATATTTCCAAACGAGAATGAAACCGTGTACATTCCAGAATGATGAATAGGCTAAAGAAATATCGAGAATTAATAAAAATCTATCAACGACTGCCTCGTCGTTGCAGCAGATGCTTGTTAAAAATATCGACTCTGACTTTCTAAAATCTATCTGCGAAATCTGCCTCAATGTTATAAAATGTAATGTTCCAATGAAATCCTGTCAGAAGGCTCGCTTACGTCGTTACAAGAACATAATACTGTACAGACGCTCGCCCATAAAAGTCAGACTGTGGGTAAGAAAAAGCGTATTATTGTACAAAGAGGCGGTTCGTTCCTCCCCTTCTCATTGGAGAAAACAAATGCGCCTTAGACTTGAAATTCACCTCCTCAGATACCGGAACAAAGGTTCAGTTGGTGCTGTGGTTCTTCCAAACGCGGTGATGACCACTGCCCCCACGATGAGCTCCATAACGTGATGGCGACAGCCCAGCTGGAAGAGCGGTTTACCAAGCATGTTCTCCAGCCGGACCACCGCACCCTGCACCCTCCCCGTATTGGAGGAAGTTGTGTCGAAGCACAGTCCAATCACGTTGTTCTCGCATCCCCAGTCTTTGAGAGCACGAAAGGTCGCCTGGGCCTGGGACAGACCGGTGCCGTCAGCAACAGTCGGAACGGCCAGCAACTTTCCTTCTGTGCATTGGGGAGCTCCGGAGATGAGAATCGCCTGGCGGTGCTCCAATGATCGAAGAGAGTCCTGAAACGTATGTCATACATGCCAATCCATTATCGTCCACTGGAATATGTCAATCCACTGTCGTCACTGGAACATGTTAATTCACTGTCGTCCACGGTGAGGGCAAAACTGACCTTGATTACTTTACCGTCCCAGTGGACGACAGCATGCCTCGGAGATACGAAAGATTTCTGCATAGCTGTCGACACTTCACAACGATGTGCCACTCTTCCACGGCGAGACGTGTCCTTCGAGATACTGAATTTGTCCAGGTCTGCGGGCGGATCTGCCGAACGTAGGACTGCCGCCACGACACTTGCCACCTATGTGCGAAATTGAAAGGAAATTGACAAGGATGCGTATGGTTTTTATGTGACAAAATAATCACTAAATTTTCCGTCGTTACGTCTATTATATCTTTGTCAAGGAAAGATCATTACTGATATATACACACCTGATTATTGGACATCCGGAAGCGATCAGCCACTTCAATAACAGCCGGTGCATTGAGGATGCGGTGAGGAAGGCTGATTGATACAGTTGATTCTCTCGGCTGTCGGTATGGTGGTTCTAGCTGTGATTCGGAGTTGCTCGATGATCTACTTTCTATAGATTCATCGTCGCTCTCAGCTTCGGTTCCTAATTTCGTTTTTGAGGTGCCTGGCTCATCACGAGATTGTTGTCTTGAGAGTTGCCGTTTTCTTGACAACGAACACTTTATCATTCCCACTCATTGTTGCCTGGCGCAGGCCCCGTTGATCCTCATAAAATTTAATATCTTCTTGTTTGTTGTTGTCTGAGAGCAGTCGACTTTTCTGTATCTCTTCAATAGCATCGGGAGCTCCGATGTCCCAGAGCTTGTTCAGATTTTCTGAAAACTTCTCCCTGCTTTTTCCCGCGTCACTGTCTCTCATCTTGCTCTTCTGCAGCGAGCGCCACTCTTCCCACAGTAACTCCAGTTTTCTTTCGCAGTTACGCCTCGTGATCGTCTTTATACGTGCCATGTTCCAAAATACCAGAACATTGGCCACCGTGTCTTTTACGGCGGCCTTCCTGTCAGTAGTTTCCTGCTTGGCATAGAAGAAGTACTGGAGAACTTGATGGGTGGTTGGCAATTTGGCACCACCGATCGAGGAAGATGGCTGACCAATTAAGAAGACGTCCGTGGCTGACCTTAGAGAAGGTGGTGCTGTTGTTGCTGCTTTCTCTTTTCCAGAATAAGTAACTTTCAGAGTCTTCCCACTCCTGGTTGTTAACAGTTTATCCATTGTACTAAAGTCTAGACTTATCAAACAAGAATCAATTGACACAGTTGATCTGTAAAAAGCAAACTGATTAGTAAAAATATTGGTCATAGACATAGCGTGTGTGTGTAATTGGGATTTTAGGATACGCCAGCTACTGATGCTATGATTACGTCCATAACGGGGGACAAATACGGTATTTTAAATTTTAATGTTATTTCTAGGTGAGTGTAACTTCTAAACCACTTGTCCGATCAACTTGGTAAGTATCTGAGAGGATTTCTTTCACTGAGAGGATTCAGAAAATATGGTCATTTGATGATTTATCTTTATTCAGTACAAAATTGTCAATTTGGCCAAATTTAAAATATTGAAATTTTCAAGGTCGATGCGCGACCCCTAAACATTGATCGATTTGGTAAAAATGGTGTCAGTGTACTTCCACTGAACCAAATCATGGGAAAAACTTTGACCAGCTATAATTTAAAAAAAAAAGTGAAAAGTGATCCACCCTAAATTGTACATTCTTCTAAAGGCCTGGAAACATACTCTAAGCACTCGTACATCATTCACACAATAACGCTCACATTCATCAGCTATATTATAAGGATTACGTTCACTAAAGCTGTTGTACCATCGATCAAAGTCTTCACGTTCATCTACACTCATACAATCATAGTTAAAATAATGTTTGGGTGGAGGTAGGCCTACATAGTTTAAAGTCTCGCTAGTGAGGAATGTGTAAAGGAAGTATCCTTTTGATACTTCAGCTGCTACCCCCATCACCTTGGGTAGCTTTGCTAATTTACAAGGCGTGAATAATAAAGTGTCTTTAAATTGTACATTACCTCTTATCTGCATCTGTATAAGTTTGTTGCCTCTTCAAGGGATCACCTGTAAATATCTCAGATGACTCGTGCTCAAGCAGTTCCTTATAAAGGAACTGTGTGTCAAACTTTGCCCCGTTATGGGCGAGAATATACACAGTCATTTTTTTGAACTTGTCGGCCAACTTGACAATGTAAGATACAAATAGTTTGACAGGGCTATCGTGGACATTCTTATTAAAAACGTTTGTCAGTTTACCACATTTGTGACACTCATCACACTCGATCTCCATAAACTCGTCGCAGATAGTCTGGCTCACAAGTAAATGTGGAATTACCTCTTTGGTTTCGGCGTTCGTGTATGTTTCTATATCGTAGTATACCGTTATACAAGGGCTGTTTTTAGCTTTGCGTCTTTCATATAACATACATGCTTTACGACATCTGCCTTATATTTCTCATGGCATGTAGAACAGTGAGTCTCGTCACAGTTATGCTCAAACTTACCCCAGTTACCCATCATGTGAAACATACCACATTTACAGATTCTCATTTTCCTGCACGTGCCAATACATTTATGGAGTTCAAAATAGTCATTATTGAAAAATGTACGTCTACACACATTACAATCCCTCTTCTCAGCTTCAACCACACGGCTTTCACATTTCGGGCTTTTACACTGTTCACACACCATGTGACAATCTTTACAAAGTTTCACTATATCATCCGCAAACTCGAGACACCCCTTACACAAATCATGATGTCGCCCATACTTTCGACTTTTATCATAACTCGCGTAAAGCCACCTTATATTACGGATGGGGAGATACGTTGTCCCTGACAGGCCTAAAATAAGTAAGGGTCTTGTACGATCTCTCACATTACTTTTAAAAATATACATAGTTCTACGACGATTATCCAGTCCAAATACAACTATACGAACATTCATTTCCTGCTCTACCCTTCTCAGCTCTTCAGGCCCCATATTACAGTAAAATTCAAGATCAAAGTCAACAGCTAGTTTACCGGCACGCTCCACTACCGCAGGCAACAAAATCTTTGTGGTCTGTGTATTTTGTACAGTAAACATACGGGCTAAAACTACTGCTATAAGGCCGCAACCACGATCGACGTTTATATGCCTTCTAAAAATAACTGAGAATTGAAGTTAAGAGTGTAGGGTGTGGCACTATAGCCCGCAACACGGAATATACGGTCAATATTTACCGTGAAGTTGTCCATATTGAATGCTATACTACTTTGGGAGGCCTGCAATATACGAGCTAATATATATTCTACATCTTCAGCAGCCAAACGTCTAAATGGCAGTACCACCAAAAAATCATCTACATCGTTAGCATCTGAGCCGAAATCGAAGGACAGACTCGTCCTGACTTCACGCTCGTCGCGGTTCTGAAGGGCAAACTCTACAATGCGCTCTACAACGCGTCGTAACCCGCGCTCAATTCCATTGCTATACAGGGATCTAGGGTCAACCCTGACTATATACCGATTTCTAGTCAAGGCTGGGGTCGGGGATGCGGAGAGCACCAACTCAAACGTTATATCATCCTCAACAGAACGAGTCACCGCTGAGGAGGATGGACGAGGGCCTATAGTGGATGATGTGGGGTTTGCCGCGCAAGACGTTGATGGCTGGGGGTCTATTACAGCAGACTCTACAGAAGGGGCTTTTGCGTGTGTGTTATTTCATGCCTAAGCAACGATATAAATGTTATGGGAAATATATAAATGTATTATTTAAGACAAAGAGCCGATCTGAAAATATGTATATAAATTACCTATTTTTTCATCATTTGACGTTGTTACCGGGGGCAAAAGATATTAACGTAGGACAACGCGCTTGGAAAAACGATCATATGATGTCTTTTTCATCGACTTTATAGTTATTAGGAATAATTTTGATGCATATTGAAATATTTTAAAAATTATAAGAAAAATACGTTTTTGACTACTAAAATATGATTTTCATCGCTCTGCCGGGGGCAGAAGATGATTACCTATTAAGCTAAGATTTTGCAGAGGCTATTTTCTCATGCATACGCAAGTTTTTGTCTCTATTAGAATATGGAAATCGAAAAGAATGTAAAATCGATCCACCCTAGTCATTATAGAATTGTTAAGCTTTCTAGTCAGTGTCTTTCCATTGTAATTTTCACTGTGAAAATTAATATAAATATTTTCTTAATTAAAATACAAAACCATAAGGTACTTTTTATAACCTTAATATTAATTTGCTTGGGTGTAATCCAAGCTGGTGACCCTCGCTGCCATTTCGGTCACTTCCAATAGTATGGTGGGCGTAATCAAATAACCACTTATTCCAATCGGTGATACTGTATGACATCATAAATTATTAACCCAGCCTTTCATTAATAAGCAATCAGTCATTGCATCAATTAATCATTGCATACAATTAAATCAATATCACCTTAAACGGCTAAAAACTAGGTCCACTATAAATTGGTGACCCCGGAGTGACAATCGAATACCCAGCCAAAGCATAAATGAAATCAGTGCAAACATTTTTTTAAGTGACATTATTAACAAACTGTCATTACCATTCACTTTTCTTCCGCATAAGGAAACGAACCAAAATTTGAAAACTTTCGCCATTTGGAGCATTTTCTTTTTCACCCAACGGATCAAGCTGTGCCCAGCGTCTTCCCCGACTTCAAGGAGGCAAACCCCCCTTCCCATCTCTTCCCCGCTAACGGCCGACTCTCGACCCACCCCCAAGCTCCTCTCGCTTCGAAGTACGGCACATCGTTTCGTCAAAACCTTGTCCAAATATATTCAACGGCCATTTTTCGGCCGCTGTACGGAAAATCATTTGGCAAGACTTCTTCTGACGACATTTTTACTTCACCAGCGAATTCTTCATCCAAAACGACGCGTGTTCTTACCCCACCCCTACGACTACGGGAAGGGTTTAAAAAGAATTCCTTCAAGTCAACAAGCAGAGCGCACACATGCATCCACGCAACAAAAGGGCCGCACTGCAAGACAGACACTTCAGGCACAGGGTTGGTGATCCCCTGCCTTCATCAGCTGTCTCTTTGCATCATTCCGTGGATTACTTCCTGCTGCTCGTGGACTTGAACGACGTTTCTTTTTCTCCCCTTCGGCAGGAGCGACCTCAACGAGAACAGCCACGCGACGAGTTATGGGCACCGCCTTCGAACTCAAACACAGTTACCCCTGCCCCTCTCGTTTCCTCCGTTCTCCCCTCCTGCCCCGCATTCCTGACTTACCCCAACTCCATCTCCTGTGGACTAGCCGAGTTATTCCCTCCCCTCCCACAACCCCCCTATTCCCCCCTTCTCAACACCTTGCCTCATGCCACGTCTCTGCTTTCTCCATGCGAGCCTCAGCAGGCACTTCACTCCGCAAAGCGAAACATTTTATCGCTTGCCTCAAACGTCTCTTCTCATCTCGCTCACTTCGTTCTCTGGGGAAGGAGTACTTGTAGCGGACAACTGAGACGTTTGCAATCATCTTTGCAACATTCAGCAACATGCCATCAACAATGCGATACAACTCATCAAACCAAATTCAACAAAGATGACGTCATACCAAGGGAGCAAAAGATGACGTCTCAGCGCGGGAACCTGAAGATGAGCGTCGCAGCGCTTTCGCTCTTCGAAGGCAACTCAGTGATTCACGCGTTACCATCATGTAAACATCATACGCGCAAGGGCTCATTGGCCCTTTTAATATCACTCAATTAACTTTATATAAAGAATCTATCAATCAGTCGCGCGTTATTAATTGTCATATTGTAAGCATCAATTCAAGTGTACACATTACCAGTATTTACAATGTAAACAATCAACAATTCAGTCGCATTCTTAAATCATCCGAATCAATTTATTTTGTATTAAAATAAATGGAAGAAAACTGAATCTATCAATCAACCTAATTATTAACTTAATTAAGAACATTATTTGACTTGCAAAGATCTGATGACCTCAGCCTAAGCATTTATCATTAACGATCAATCATTATCAATCAATTAACCATTATCATCTTTATTATTATAGTGCAAAAAAACATTACACTATATATATATATATATATATATATATATATATATATATATGTTAACCCCTCCGTCTATGGCCCTGGGGTGGTTCGGAGTCGACGGGGGTTCTGGTTAGGAGGCAGCAACGGATATTTCTTCTCGCGATACTTTTCTTCTGTAACATTCTAATTCTTTTCTCTCGCTATAGGGTCGACAGTTGTTAATTCTTCTCTTTCTATAATACTCTAATATTTCTCTTGGTACTAAACTTATCGACTTTACTGACTAAATTCCTGAAGAGAACAAGACTCGAAGGAAAAGATAAAAGAACTTCTTTTACTGTAGTTTACTTCTAAAAATGTACAGGTAGTGCTCTGAATTTACAGGGGTAGAGGTTCGACCTCTTTCGACCATGGCTCAGGCCGGAATCTAAAAATTAAGGAGGCAAGGGGCCTCTGCCCCCTCCTCGCAGCGAGGCTGCTAAGAAGGGAGTGTTAATCGAAGTAATCGAAGTGAATTCTAAGAAGAAGTGACATTATTTTACAATTATATGATTTATATATTATCTCAATATTGGGGGAATGCAGCTGAAGGTTAAGTTTCCCCCCTTTTAAACACATGATCAGATGTTTGAAAGATTCCAAATAAAAATTAAAAAAATAAAAATAAAAACTAATCGTATTTTTCGCCGATTCTCCATTTCTGAAGGCGATATCATTTCGTAGTAGTACATAAGTACAATTTAAGTACACCACTGAGCACATTTTCGTTTTGGTCTATTACAATTATGATTGCGATTACGGATTACTTTACATTCGCTTATGATTGTCCATTACAGTTCTATTAAAGTACATTCTTACATTATATATTAAGTCATTGCATTCAATTACAGTTTCATTGAAGTACATTACGTCGTTTACCATTCTTACAGTGTTTTTTTATATTTATATATGGTTATAATATATGGTTATTATATATGGTTATTATATATGGTTATAATATATGGTTATTATATATGGTTATTATATATGGTTATAATATGTGGTTATTATATATGGTTATTATATATGGTTATTAGTACAACACAAGTACATGGGCACATACGAGATAATTTATATACAACATAATATGTTATAATATGTTATAACATGTTATAAATTTGAATCAGAGCGAGAGGAGATATTTATCTTAGAAGCGTTCGATTTTGATGTGATTAGCGAATTCGATCACATACCTAAGCATTTATGAATATCTTGTGAGGGGTGAACGCACTTGAAAAAAATAATAAAAAAAATACGAGAACGTATTTGCGCGTTTTCGAACGAATGCATAAAGTTTTGCGTTTCACGAGCAAAATGAATATTTAGTAAAATTGACATAGGATAATGGTCAAGATAAGATATGGACGTATGGGGGGGGGATATGGTGGAATAATACTTATATTTATACTACATAACATATAAATAATGACTTCTATAGAGTGTACAGTTTTTATTATGATGTTAAAGAATTTTCATACATTGAATACTAGAGATATGATGAAGGGAAATTAATGACCGGAAAATGTGACGTCATAGTTATTGAATTTGTACGTATAGTACAAATCATTATTAGAAAGATTTACAAGAACGAATTAGAGATAAAGAGTGGGTATTAATGACTAAGAAGTACAACTACGGGTTCCAATCCTGTTATATGCAATGTGTATGCATAATCTAGGGTCGAGGGTGAGGTGCAAGACAATCATAACTAATTATAATAAATTCTATAACAAATGAAAAATGGAAAATGGATACGACTAAACCATAGAAATGGTAGATCGTAGGGTTATAACACAAACAAAAATAGAAAGCTACAAATAAATTTTTTATCCAAACTCGCGTTAAGCGATTTTGGTTCTTATGTTAAAATGAATATTGATTATTCATTGTTTATTTTTACATATATATATATATATATATAGAAAGCATAGTTAGCAAAAGTGCTAGCGTGCAGGGCTCAAACTTCCCTTTAAAATCAGATTGATGTAACGGCGTTTTATTGAATAATTTTTCGTGTTTTAAAATCAGATTGCTATAACGGCGTTTTATTGATTCCTTGTACACAATAATATATTTTATTTGGTTAGGTAATTATATGGTTCAGCCGGGTGGCACTGGCGCTTGGCTGAGGTGCACGACCCAGCAACAGGGCTGACTTGAATGGTGATGCTCTGAGACGATGGCATCCTGAGGCCCAGGCTGTTGATATTCTAAGTCGTTGACTGCCTAAGCCAACTGGCTGAATAGGGGCACTATAAGAGGCCGGGTGCTAGACGACGGAGTCATATGCGTCCGACAGCTGTCGATGAAGGATCTCCTCTTCCTCTCTTATATCTCTTTCTGCTCCTTTGGGGGGAATAGCTTGGGGGAGAACTCCGCTTCCAAGTTGCATACCCCTTGCAATCTCATTTTGGGGTTGGCAACAAAGTTTGGCACTCCTCTTTGGGGGGATCAGCTTGGGGTATAACTCCAGGTTGCATACCCCTTGCAGTCCCATTTTTGGGCTGGCAACAAAGGGGGTGCCTTGGCATCGAGGGTGGGCGGGGCTTAGCAACGAAGGGGGGCCGGGGATTACCAACAAAGGTAGAGGGGTTGTGCCAAAAAGGGGAGGGGGTGGCACGCTTGCAACAAAGGGGGGTGGGGGTGCCATGCAACAAAGGAGGGTGGGGTGGCACTCTTGCAACATTATGTAATAGTATGCAATATTGCAATGCAATTGCACTCATACCTTTTGCGGGCACACTACTGGCTCCGATAGAGTTCGTTATACCCAGCACAGGCTCATTCTTTTTAAACCTCCAACTATATACAGGGTGTTTCTAAAGTAACCATCTATTTTGGTGAAATAGGGGGATTTTAAACAATTGTTATATTGGCATGATGGTATGTGCATTGTTATACAAAATTCATGTATTTATAATATTTCAATTGCTTTACACGATTTTTTGTTAATTATTTTATTTTATTTTCAGACCCATATCATTGATGATGAATGGGCAAGAACGGGTTTATGTAGTAACATGCAGGATAAAAGGCATGAAGTGCAATGAAATTAGAGAAAAGTTTGAGAGAAGGTTTCGTAAAACAGGCCCTAGAGACCAGGCTATTCGCGAATTAGTAAACAAATTTATGAGGACTGGATCTGTGCATGACGAGCGTAGATCTGGACGGCCAAGAAGATCTCACGAAAGAATCGAATCTGTTCAAGAAGCATTCGAAGAGGATCCACAATTATCGATTCGGAGGGCATCCCACAGATTAGAAATTCCACAAACAACGGTTTACAGAATTCTACGTTATGATTTAAAGAAAAGGCCATACCACATTCAAGTGTTCCACAAATTACAAGAAGAAGACTATCCACGAAGAGCAACAATGTGTGCCGAGCTTACAAATATATATATATATATATTTTCATGTTTTAAAGGTGTTTTTTTTATAATTCATATTATTTCGCAAAATAGATGGTTACTTTAGAAACACCCTGTATATATATATATATACACACCTTTCAACCTTTCAAATGTTGCGGGCGATGAGTCCTTATTCCACGAAGGTCAAGTTTATCGCCCCTCCTCTCGAGCTGGCCTGGTGAAGTAGTGAGGTGGTGTCTTGTACTCTCCACCTCACATAGCCAGATACGACCGGCTCATGGGGATTGTTCTGAGCCAGGCGTCTAATCTTTTTTTGAAAATGTCCACCGTAACACCACTCGTGTTCCTTAGGTCTTTGGGCAGCTGATTAAACAGTTTTGGTCCTCTCACAACAAAACTATTTTCTTTCAGGGTTAAGGATGTTCCCTCTGTAGCCTTTAATTTGAGAACACGACACAGTCTTCCTTTTCTACTTTCTACTGTTGTTTGGGAAGTTACAGGGTTCAGAGTAAGATTAGGGACTAGTTTCTCCATTATTTTCCAAGTGTGAATAATGGTGTATCACTCTCTCCTCCTTTCCAGTGAATATAGGTTTAATTCGTGAAACCTTTCCCAGTAGTTTAGTTCTTTGCACCCATTGATCTTTGCTGTGAAGCTTCTCTAAATCCCTTCTTGTTGTCTAATGTCTTCTTTTTTATATGGGCATGTTAGGACCGAGCAGTATTCCAATTTGGTTATGATCAGTGTTTTCAGTAGAGGAATCATTATATTCCTATCTTTCGTTTAAAGTTCTCAGTATCTGCCCATTTACTCTCTTTGCTCTGTTTACTGCTATCTTATTTTGTGTTTAAAATTTCGCATCATCAGACATTTCAACCCCTAAATCTTTTGCTTTAGGATTTCTCTGAATTTCCTGTCCATTTGGGGTATAATATTCATGAATTTTAGGTCTTCTCTTCTTCCGAACGGTAACAGCTGACATTTCTCAGTGTTAAACTTCATATTGTTGTCTTCCGTCCACTTGTAGATTTTGTTCATGTCGGTTTGTAGAGATCCTATATCTTCTGGGTTTCTTATTTTTCTACTGATCTTTGTGTCATCGGCAAAGGATGTTACTGTGCTGTCTCTGGTAACGTCCTCATCTATGTCAGTTAGCATGATTATGAAGAGTAGTGAAGCTAATACTGTTCCTTGTGGTACTGAGATGAAGACCTCTGATTCTGATTATGATGCTCCTTGTACTGTAACGACTTGCCGCCGCTCACTCTGGAAATTATATATCCATTTCCCTACTTTTCCTGTTATTCCCATATAAGGGGTTCCAAAAAACCTTAGCTCCCCCCCCCCCCCCATTTGCAACTTACATGTTTACTTATATCGAAATAGTTTTTAGTGATTATAAAAATATATAAAATACTTTATTTATTGCAGGTATTAAAATTACTCTAGCTGATAAAGTGATAATATAATGGCTTCTCAATTAATTGGTGATTCGGAGAGGTAACGTGTGATAGATCGCATACGAGCAATAACATTTCGGGAAGCTCGTGATGCTGGAGCCACCTTTATAACACGTTCATGGGTTGCAAAAAAGTTGCGAAGAAGTGAGGACTTCGTCAAAAGAAATTGGAATAAATCTTTGGATGAATGTGAAATGGATACAACCAAATCTGGGCGCCCAAATTTGCTACTCTCTCAGGAAACAAAGGACATCATTGAAAGCGGTACGCGTAAGCGGAAAAACAGCTGTGCTAAACTTTCTAGAGAGATCGAAGTGTTGAGAGGAAAGATCGTTAGTGGTGAGATCATTCGACTGTACCGTCATAGGCAAGGTTTAAATAAAGCCTTGGCATGAACTTCCAAAGCCAAGAAAAACTCAACTTAACATCGATGACAGAATGTGGTTTGCCCATTATCTTGAAGACTGGGATGTGGATGATTTCATGCATTTAGCTGTCTCCGATGAATTTTTTGTTTACGTAACACGTCGGCCTAACTACCAAAATGATCGAGTGTGGGCCACAATACCAGATGAAATCGATGACAATGAACATTATCGCGAATTATCAAAAAGTTCAGACTCAAAGAAGCTCATGTTGGTGCTGAAGCCAAATGGTCAGAGTTGGGATGGACAGTATTTTCGTGATATTATTCTATCCCAGCATGTCATTCCTTTTCTAAGAAACCCAAACAATGGTATGGATGTCGATCAGGTCACACTTCTGCACGATAAGGCCCCCTGCTTTAAGGCATTAGCTACTCAACAGTTGTTGCGGAACCATGAGATCGATTTCTTTGGAAATGAAGAATGGCCAGGAAATTTCCTGACCTGAACGTCTGTGAACACATTGGATCAGTTATAAAGGACCAGGTTGAATGTCTCTTGTTTCAAGAACCTGCAGCAAATCGATTTTCGAAGGATACATTGACGCAACACATTGAAACTGTTTTAGCAAATTTGCGTAACGATCAAGATCTATTCACGTCACTTTTGGCAAGCTATCCAAAGCGAATTCAGGCTGTCTTGAAAGCCAATGGCGGGAACACCAAGTTTTAATTGTTTCTCATTAAATGCAGGATTAAATTCTCTTTTGTAAGGTATGTTTAGTTTTACTGTACCTCTAATGGTTTAGGCCATGGGCGGGGGGGGTGCTAAGATTTATTGGAGCCCCGTACTTCACGTAGGGTGTGTCGAATTTTTCAACTTTCAAATTCCAAATATGAGGGGTGGTAAAAAGTTGCAGCATGACTTAGGAATTCTAAAGATATTTTTGTTAATTTAATATAATTTAGTTTTGCTTGGTAAGAAGCTACATAAAAATAGTGACTTTTTTGACTTTTTTGTGGAATTATATAATAATTATTATATTAATAATTATATATGCTGTATATATAATGCACTGCTGTTTTTGCTTATTTCACAGATTGAAACATATTCATCAGTGTGCTGAAGATTACCTGTCCGTCAGTGCTACTATCCTAACCAGTGGGAATTGACCTACAATGGCTTCTAAAAGGAGGACAAGACTGGGGACATTCACACATATGAGCAACCTAATTGGAACTGGTAGAGAGCTGTTGCCCTCTGAACTCCCAACTCTGCGAGACGTTCTGAAATATGGGCTACTGCTAAGAGAATAAAGTGGTGAGGATGTGAGAAACTACCCAGCAGCCAGTCTTGCAAAGGACATTTACCCTAAAGTGCTTGAAAAGTGGGAACGAGCAAACAGTTCTTTTGTAGCCCCCGTTGTAAATTCACGAGTCACAATCTTAAACAAGATCCAAGAGAGCTGGGAGCAGGCCAAAAACATATCTCTTGGGAGAGGAAAGCTACATGTCAAAGAGGCTTTCATTGCAAAACTTGACAAGCTTTTTGACATCCTCAGTTGCAAGTGTAAAATTGTTCTCTGCTCTGAATTTGGCTGCCTTGCAGATGCTGGTTGCAAAAACGAAACTCACATTAACTGTACATGCCCTAGGGAGATGAAGATCCCTGTGAAGGAACTTGCTTTCATTAAAGGTCAGAGAGACAAGTCTGGTTCTATTGGACCACATCAGATTGGCTTGCCAGATCAACCTGAGCACAACAGACAAGTCAAAAAGCAGAAGCGGCAAGAAGACGAAAGAAGAAGGCTTGCTGAATATAAGCAGACAAGTAAGCAGGATGTTTCAATGCCATCAAATGAAATAATTTTCTCTGATGATGAAAATGAAGAACAAATAGCTGATGCTCAAGATGGAAAGGATGGAAGTTATGAAGTGACATTAGAAATACCAAGCACGTCTTCAACTTCCAATAAGAAGCCAGAGTACGACACATTAGAAATACCTAATGTTGCTATGCATAGCATCAGATATGGTGTTGGCCTGCGTGCCACAGCTGCCATCACCACTGCTGCCTTTATGGATGCTGGCTTGATCACTGAAGAAGACAAGAGACTTGTAGTTGATCAAATGAAGTCAAGAGGGCCCAAGAAAAAGTTATGAGATCCCTGATCAGGAATTTGATGATCTTTGTAAGAAGGGTGAAATTGACTGCATCATCTTTGACGGCCGTCAAGATACAACTAAAGAAGTTATGCTGAAAGCAGACAATTCAGATCGTCAGTTCCCCAGCATCATCAAAGAAGAGCATTATTCTGTGTGCAGTGAGCCAGGTGGAAGATATCTCTACCACTTCACTCCTGAGAAAGGCTCAACGAGAAAAAAACCTGCTGAAGTTATTGCTGATAATCTTGTAGATTTCATGAAGAAGAAGGGCATTGATAAAAGCCTGCAGGCCATTGGAGGTGATTCTACAAATGTTAACACTGGCTGGGAGGGTGGTTCCATGCATTGGGTAGAGGTCAAGCTTTGCCGTAAGCTGATCTGGTTGGTTTGTGCCCTCCACACTAACGAGTTACCCCTGCGACACTTGATCACAGCACTGGATGAGAAGACTTTGTCTAACAACAAGTGGACAGGTAACATTGGCAAGATGCTAGACACTGCAACCGAACTTGAAATTGATCTTTCATTCACCAAACTCTCAATTGGAGAGCCTCTTACTTCACTGAGTGACAATGTCGTAAAGGATCTCTCTACTGATCAAGCGTACGGGTATAGGATCACACAGGCCATAAGGACAGGAGAACTTCCCACAGATCTGGCCCTTCTTGAAATTGGTCCAGTGAGCCATTGAAGGTGGTTGACAACAGCAAACAGGCTTTGTCGCATATGGGTTTCAAAACATGGCCCTAAAGGCAAAACCCTCAACAACTTAAGACTGATAGTGGAATACATTGTTGGTGTGTACTACCCCTGTTGGTTCAACATCAAAGTAAAACACTTGGGTGGAAGGCCCACGCCACATCTTGTTTCAGCTGCGGCTAGTTAGGCTGCAAAAGAAGGCTGTAGTGGATGCTGTTTTGCCAACCATCAAGCGCTCAGCATGGTATGCATTCAGCGAAATGATAATCCAGACACTCTTGTGCTCAGATGACAGTGAGGAGAGGAGAGCTGGTGTCCAAAAGATTGTTGACATGAGGGGTGGAGATGATGACACACTTGGAGATCTTTCTGTACGTCCCAGGAAGACACCTTCCATCAACCCCAGTGCTTCTTCCGTGTTGGAGCTGACAGACTGGTCTGACGGGGTATTTGAACCTCCTTTGACATGTAAACTGACTACAGCGGAAGTAAAGAAGTTCTTTGACAAGCCTATTCAAGTTCCACAGTGGCCCTGTCATGCTCAGTCAATAGAGAGGTGTGTGAAACAAGTCACAGAGGCAGCAGGCAGGGTGTATACACATGAGAAACGTGAGGGCTATATCAGAGGCCAAGAATCAAGTCGGCGGTTGATGTCCAAGAACGAATCAAAGCAAGACTTGATGAAACTTGTTGTTTAAATATTTTTTTTTACTGATGTCATTACTTTCTAATGTTGTTTTATGATTACAAGGATGTTTTATGCAGAGAAACTAAAATTTTTATAGCATTACCTGACATTTTGAGAAGCTAAAATTAATAAATGTTGTTTTCCGAGAGCAATTTATGTGCTTTTTAATCAAACGTAGATTTACCAAGCTAAGTGTTGAGCAATCACAAAAATAATAGCAGATTGAATTCTTCACATCCAAAAACACATTTTTAAAACCCCTCAGTGAAGGAATTGGCAAAAATTAATTTTCACCTCCCAAATTGACACACCCTAGACTACTTCAGTTTATGTATTATGATTCCAATGTCAAACTTGTCGAACGCTTTGACAAAGTCTGTCTATATTACATCATAGTTTTCATTACTTTCAAGTGCATCAATAATGTTGTTGTAGTGTTCCATTACTTGTGGTGGGCATGATCTGCCTGACCGAAACCCATGCTCGTTATCATTTAATGTTTAATGAGTTTTCAAAAAGCCATAGATTTTCTGTCTAACTATTCTTTCAAATATTTCAGTGAGATGAGATGTAAGCGACACTGGCCTATAGTTTTTGGCCTCGGATCGCTCTCCTCCTTTATATATTGGGACTATGTTCGCGCTCTTCAGAATGCCAGGCATTTCTCCAGTGTCTCGTGTTCGTCTCCATATCCAATATAGGGGGTCAGCGATTGCATTCTTGCAGTTTTTGATCAGTGTGGCATTCCATTTGTCCGGTCCTGCTGCTGAGGGTGCTTTTAGTTTACCTATAGCTTGTGTAATATCACCTGTCGTAAAGTCGAAGTCCGTTATACCTTCCCCTTGTAGTTCTTAAAAGAACGCGTTTCTATCGCATATCAGTTTGTCTGTTTTAAGGATACAGAAAGATGATTCGTACTGAGCTCTTAATATTTTGGATACTTCTGTTAGATCGTCAGATAAAGCACTGTCTTCGTTTATATATATATATATATATATATATATATATATATTAGGGTGTCACTTAATTGTATGGTAAGAATTGAACCATCAAGAAGTTTCGGTCTGACCCTCTAGAAATGTGACATTGCATGTAAAAACGCTGATTATGAAGTTTCATTAGAAAATATTAATATTTAGAGGTCGCTTAAGGCCATTAAAATTTTGATGACGCGTCGTTACTTGTCCTAAATTGAAATGCGCTTCCTTTCTATGCCTCACCCCAGTATCATTTCAGTCGCCTTAATGGTAGGATGTGTTTGCATTAGTTTGTGTTATTTTAGTCTTTTAGTCCTCCCTGATATAAAAAATCGCATGGTCATATCTATGTCTAGTGTTGATGGACAAGAGAACCCTCCAAAGCGTGTGGTTGTTGACCTGGATACTGTGAAAGAAAAAAGCTTGAAAACTTTGTAACAAAAAACACAAAATCATTGTTCACGAAGCTCAACCTCCCAGATGAATTCTTGGAGAAAACTGCTGAGCAATGAGAAGAGGATACCCATTACCAGACTGCGAAAGAGAGTGTAAAAACTCTAACTGTAACAAATGAATTCGCTGAACGTGGAGTTGCTCTCATCCAGAATTTTTCTGATACCTAACCAAAGATGAAGAACAACTCCAGTTTCTTCAGGTTGTTGAAGACCATCGCAAGCATTGGACATGGGGACGAAAGCATACCTTGAGTGGAAATAATGATTAATCATAATAATTACGCTACTGTCTGATGTTAATGTACTTCATCTTAATATTATGATAATGTCTTGTGCACTTCCTGCTAATGTAGGAACATAATAAATTGTTTAACCCTTTAACGACGGATGGTACCTTAAGGTCCACCAGAAATAATAATATAAATTGTACTACAATGCCTCGTTTCTATAAATGTTTTACATGTTTACATATAGATGTCATTTAGTTGTCGGGAAAGGAACCCAAAATATGTATCATTTCAGTGATTAGTTACTAAAATATTTAGTTTTGAATAACAATAAAACCTATACGTTCTGGTAACAAGAGTGACTGCATATGCTGCGGGCTCGTTTTAAAGGGTTGAATATATATGGAAATTGTTTATATTCACACTTTCTGAGAATCTCGTATGTGACGTATATTTAAATCTAAAGGGTTTGGGGTTTCTTGGGATGTTTCGTTAAACCGTCCATGGACTCTCCGTGGGATGTTTTGTGACTACACACCCACACTCAGGATGGTAACGTGACCAATGATGTTTTTAGCTCGGCTGAACTTTAGGTTTCTCAACTGAAACACAACTACGTAAATTAATGTTTTCAGCGTTGTAATAATAACTTCAGAATTTAACTTTTTACCATTAATATAAACTGTTTTATTATGAAACACCAATATTTTTGTACTTTTAAATTTTATGTTCACAGATTATTTTAACATCACACACGTTATATAATTTGAGACAAGATTAAACGTTGACCGAAAATCAATTAGGCCTTTAAAAACGATATAGCCTCGCGTGTGACATGAATAAAAAGCTAAAGGCTAGGAAAGAATTCACTTTCGTTTGTAGCCCTTGAGGGTAATGCATTGAATTTACTGTACTTAATTCATTTTGACTAGAGGCCGCATTTCCCACGGGCTAGAACAGAAAAATTGAGATAAAATTAACAAGGGAGAGCAAAACGATTTTAAGATTAACAAATTGCTTCTGACAACTCTGTCTAACTTTTTCTCTCTCACTCTCTGTCTCTGTATGGTGATGCGTTGCCTTTCTCATCGAGCTGATTTCAGCGCTTCATTCGCGCTTTGCACCTGATCTTTAGTTTATTTATTATTGCACCTCCAACGTAAGACTCTGAAATTAATACATGATATCAACTGTTTTAATCATTTCCTAATTATTCTGTATTATTTAAATAACTTTATTGGCTTATTTTCTGATTTTAATTCTCTAACTTATATAGAACGATATTATTTGAAAACCAACCCTATCTTCAAGAACACGACCGGACAAACCCATGTCTGACTTGCTGGACGTGAATACCAGTATGTACCAAACGAAACCTGTTGTTCTGACTTCATGGCTCATATAACGTATTCTCGTCCAAATTCAGGATAGGCCTATTTTCTACCTTTTACAATCTATCTATTAAATCTAACTTACACTTATACATTATGAATTGTTATTTTATATTCATTGGTAAATCCCAAGTTTATGATTCCAACGAATCAAGTGAATCTCTCAGCAGGATGCAAGTATTACCTTTCCAGGGTGTACTTGTAAAATGTTTTAAATTATTCCAAAGATTTAAAGGAAAGCCATTTACGTCCCTCAGACAAATTTAAAAATATCGAAAAAACTTTTTTTTTTATCGCTATGCCCATCCACACAGTGATTTCTTGCTCCACGATAGTCTCCTCCTCAACGGAACTGGGCTGAAGATTAAAATTGCTCGCACGACCACCGAGATACAGTATGATTAAACTTGCCTGAGGGCAGTGAAGCAGCCTCTAAACATGTGGTTCCCCACATTATTAACACTATCTCAGTGTAGGACACGTAAAATTATTTGCAGTTAAGCAAATAGATATTGAAAAATCTTTTTTTGAGAACGACAGCAAAATATCCTATAAGACGTACCCAATTTAAAATGTTCACTGTTTCATCTGGCTTATCTTCGAAACAGCTGAACTACAGAGTACTGGGGAATCTACCACAGGGAGTACTTATAGCAATGATTGACCATAGCACTGTTTCAGGCAGATATGAAAAATCATCATTCAAGTTTGAACATTTTAACCCAAAAAATATAACCTTGCTAGTGAATTGGACGTTTGTCGGAAGAGGTCTAGAAATGGATTACTCTACTGACGACGAAATTTCATTGTGTTCGCGCGCCTTCCACAACTTATTTCTTGGTACATACGACTGTAACGATGTCGGTATAGAAATAACAATGGACGACTATGTACTCGTATATAAAGAGGACAAATGTGTATGCTTTCAACATTTCAATCGACAAATGCCCAGATGCATGCAACCATCTAGATCCGGAAAAACGGACATCTAACATTGAAACTAGAATTTCACAAACTTTTAACGAAGCCCATTAGTGTACTACTCTAACTTGAATCACAAAGTTTCATTAAAATTGATAGATTTCGATAGGTGATAACAGATTTTTAAATGGGTGAACTGAAAATTAAAAGGGCTAACAAGAAAGATTATTTTACGCGAAAAATATTTAAAGGCACGTACGCAAAAGATGAAAGACTGAAGGTACCCTAGGAAGAAAATTCCAGTGGATTTATACTTAACATGGACATATCGTTAGGACCGGGAATTGGGTGGGTGTGTATTTTGACAGATGTCAGCAGGTATGTTTCTACTGTAACTCGCTTGGAAAATCTCCGTTTTGGGAAACAACTATTGCGAAATTTCTAAAGCATTTGTATGTACTTATCATCCTATGGAAACGTTACCGGTATCAAGGCCTTTACATTAATATACAAATATATATTACCTTAATATGTAAAGGGTGTACTATATCTTCGTCACGATATTCTGTGTTTACTAAATATGAAAACGAATTTCACGTTTTCAGGAAGTCGCTTTCATTCAGCATGTCTCAAAGAAGGGTGACCGCTCTCAACCTTCCAACTTTCGTCCAACTGCTTTCATTTCTTGCCTTTCCAAAGTTTTTGAGTCTATCCTTAATAGGAAGACTCTTAAACACCTCTCTTCTCACAATCTTCTTTCAGATCGTCAGTATGGGTTCCTCGAGGGACGCTATACTGGCGATCTTCTTGCACATCTCTGACTCTTTGTCATCTACCTTTGGTGATTTCGGTGAAACTTTTGCTGTTGCGTTTAACATATCAAAAGCTTTTGATAGAGTCTGGCACAATTCTTTAATCGGTTTCTATCCTTCTATCTGTGCCTTCATCTCTAATTTCCTTTCCGGCCCATCTATAGCTGCGGTTATAGATGGCCACTGTTCTTCTCGTAAAGCTATCAACAGTGGTGTTCCTCAGGGTTCTGTCCTGCACCCACTCTTTTCCTTTTATTTATTAATGATCTTTTAATTCGTACTTCCTGTTCTATTCACTCCTATGCCGATGATTCCACTCTTCACTTCCCCACCAGCTTCCCAAAGCGTCCCTCGTAGTAGTTCTTCCATGATTCGCGTAGGACGGCTGGGGGACACCTGGCATCCTATCTTTTTGCTATCTTTTATTAGTGCAGAGAAAACCTTGTGGTATTCAATGCCTCAAAAACTCAGTTCCTCAATCTGTCTACTCGTCACAATCTTCCACACGACTATCCCCTCATCTTCAACAAAACACAACTCAATCCTTCTTCTCTTAACATTTTTAGCGTTTCCTTTTCTCGTGATCTTTCGTGGAATGACCACACATACTCTCTTCCAAAACAGCTTCTAAGAGGTTAGGTGTGCTGTATCGCCTCCGCAGTTTTTTCACCCCCAATCAGTTGCTGTCTTTGTACAGGGGTCTTGTTCCCCCCCCTGTATGGAGTATGCTTCTGATGTGTCGGGTGACAACCCATACAGCCGTAATAGACGAGGCGGAATGAAAGGCTTTTAGTCTCATCAATTCCCAGCCTCTTACTGACTGTGTTAAATCTCTCTTTCTTCGCCGCAATTTTGCCTCAGTCTCTTTACTATCGCTATTATAAAGGATACTGATCTTCTGAACTCTCTAACTGCTTGCCTCCTCCTTTAAGGAGAGACAGCACCAGACTTTCTACACTTTCTCATACCTTTTCTGTCCAACTCTCTAACGCAAGGGTTAATCAGTATGCTTAGTCTTTCATCTACTCAACCGGTGTCAAACAATCTCGAAAACCCGGACCTCAATTTTGGCTCTCTTCTTTTTCTATGGTGGGGGTGCGCGTTTTTGCGGGCATTCGCCCTTGGCCCCTCCTTCCTTCATAATATATATATATATACACACAGGGTGTTTCAGGAGGAAAGGTCAATACTTCGGGAGGTGATAGTATCGGTCATTGTGAGAAAAAAAGTTCATATGAACATGTGTCTAATTCTGAATGGTTACGGAGATAGAGCTGTTTGAATCTGATGCGCGCGCAGCTCTTCCTCCCCCTTCCCTCCCCTATAACCTTGAACCATGTAAGCTGTAATGTAAGCATGTAACATAAGCCAATCGACAGCCGACTGTTGTGAGTGACATTGTTTGGTGTTTGAAGCAGTGTTAAGAATGCCACACATCTTCACACATGCCGAATATGCAGATATGGTGTGTGTCTACGGTTTTTGCGATGGAAGTGCAACAGCTGCTGTTGCACAATACCGTCGACGGTTTCCTAACAGCAGAATTCCAGATCGAAGAGTGTTTACCAGGGTTTTCAATACATTGCGTGAGATTGGTACACTTCCCAGCGCTCATGTTTCATCTGAACGTGAAGGTCAATTAGATGTGGATGAAGTGGAAAACATTCTTCAGTTGGTGGAGTGTAGTCCTACTACTAGCTCACGAAGAATTTCTACACGTCTCGGTGTACCACACACAAGAGTATGGTGAACATTACGTGAGGAAAGCTTGCATCCATATCATGTACAGCGTGTACAACACCTTCAACCAGGAGACGCTGCCATGCGACTGGAATTTTGTCATTGGGTAAATGCTAATCGCCGATTGCTTCGATTAATACTGTTCACCGATGAAGCTACTTTCACCCGTGACGGTATCAACAACACTCGTAACTCTCATCGGTGGTCAGACGAAAATCCAAATGCCACTGTGGAAACAAATTTTCAACATCGCTTCTCTGCCAATGTGTGGTGCGGTATCATCAATGATCAGCTGATTGGCCCTGTTACTTTAGAGAATAGTCTTACAGGACAAAGTTATCTAGAATTTCTGCAAAATGAATTGCCAGGACTATTGGAGGATGTTCCTTTGGCTACACGCGCTGGTATGTACTTTCAGCATGACGGAGCTCCTCCACATTCATTCTACCCGTCTGGTGATGCAATACCTAAATCAAACTTTCCCTGGTCGATGGATCGGCCGCGGTGGTCCCATTCAATGGCCACCAAGGTCTCCAGACCTCTCTCCGTTAGATTATTGTTTGTTGGGGTGGATGAAAAGTCAAGTTTACAAAAGAAAAGTGGATACACGAGACGAATTGCTCGCGCGCATTTTGGATGCTGCTGCCCGCATAAAGGAACGTCAAGATCAACTCAAACGAACAACACGCGATCTTCGCACACGAGTTGCAAAGTGCATTGAGATTGACGGTGGGATTTTCGAAAACGTATTGTAAACTGTAACAAATTTGTCATTTTTGTATCTGATACCATTCAAAATGCCAATGTTTAAACATTAAATGTTAGAAACAGTAATTGGTTTCTCTTTCTTGATTACCATTAACAATGCTTTTTTATTTGTAGATTCAAAGAGCTCTATCTCCGTAACCACTCAGAATTAGACACATGTTCATATGAACTTTTTTTCTCACAATGACCGATACTATCACCTCCCTAAGTATTGACCTTTCCTCCTGAAACACCCTGTATATATATATATATATATATATATATATATATATATATATATATATATATATGCACTTTTTTAAGTACTTCGCCATTCTTACCCTATATGCATGGTCTGATTAAAATTCATAAGCAAAATAATCCGGTAAGGCCTATTGTTAGCTCTATAGGATCTATCTCATATAAGCTGTCCAAATGGCTTGTATCCATTCTTAATATTCTCCTGGGCACAACTTCACAATCACACATAAATAATAATGTAGACCTTGTAGAAAAATTTAATAGTATCAATGTCAATTAAATTTTATTTGGGTAAGCTTTGATGTTACCTTTTTATTTACAAGAGTCCCGGTGGATGATCTATTAGTTTTTCTTTCGGAAGAATTGGTTAAGCATAATTTACCTTTACCTGTGACTACCATTATAGAATTAATTAAGCTGTGCATAGTAGACTCGAAATTTGTGTTTAATAATGAATATTTTAGGCAGAAATTTGGTATGGCTATGGAAACCCCTCTCTCCCATCTTAAGTAACTTATATATAGAGTTTTTTTAAAGTAAATTATTAAGGAAGATTCTGCCAAATTACGTTCCGTGGTTTAGATATGTAGATGATGTTCTTTGTCTTTGGCCAGAAACTTTAAATCTCAAAGAATTCTTACCCAAGCTTAATATCATAATAACTTTGTTCCTAAGATGCTTACGAATTTGTAGCCCAGAGTTCATTGATGATGACATTAGTGAAATATATAAAATTGTGTTTGATTTAAAATATCCAAAGAACTGCAGAGATAAATCTTTGAAAATGGCAAAGAAAACCTTCTACGAGGTAAAAGACAAGACTCCTTATACCACAAAAAACATCTTAGCATTACCATTTAAAGAAAATTTCTTTGGTCTGCCTAAACTGCTGAGGACTTTTAACATAAATATCACGTTCAGAAATTTAGATGTAATTAAGAATTCATTGATTAAAAACTCCCCTTTAAGTGAACAGGGTTATGTATATAAAATTCCATGCACAATATGTAATAAATTTTACATTGGTATTAAGCAGCATAAATACAGTATAAGAACCGGCCAGGAATCTAACGCCATTTTCATTCACGTAAAAGACACTAATCATCCCATTGATTCGAGAAATTCCTCCAAATTAAGTTTTAGTAAATCTATTGGGTAATTTTTTACTATCACTCCGGTCTCTTCAATTCCCATAATTTATAGATCAATGGATTCGTTATTACACCAGGAATGCGATTTGGATAGTCTGAAGTGAGGGAACTGGCCCAAAACTAAGTTAGGACACGAAGTTTGTTTTGGGGTATAAGTGTGAAAAAATACCCTAAAATGCGGGTAATTCCTTCAGTAGAGACTATCTAGGGCGCATTTGCGATGTAAAAACGAATCCATTGATATATAAATTATGGAAATTGTAGAAACAGCCAACATGAGTGACCTAAAAGGTATTTATACACATTTATATATATGTAGTAAAACGAACACTGTATATATTCACTGTATATATTATATATACCGTAAAACTATACAAACCTAACCTAACCTACCTAATCACAATATATGCGTGTTCTCCTTCTCCGTTTCTTATCACGCACTGACCTATGAAAACGAAATGCTTTTCTTTTTTATCGAACACACACTTATTACCACAAACAATACCTTCCTTGTTTTTCTTAGGGCAAATAAATTCTTTTAGCAATACACCGTGTTCTACATAAAAATTAAATGCAGCCTCTTCATCATCAAAAAATTTGAATGAAGTTAAACACAGTGAATAATTACAACCATCGCAAACCGACGCCATCGTGACACTAAAATCTTATGAGTTCAGGTCAAACCCCCCCAATTTTGTTAGCGATACCTTCCTAACCTTTGTGGGATCAGCCATTTTATCACTCCCAAAAACATGATCCGCGATTTTATCGCTCAAAAAAATAATTTCTTGACATTAATTTTATAGCTTTAATCGGCATTTGCCTTCATATTGTACTTAATAAAAGTTGTTTAGAAAAATGTAAAGAGTCTTATGGTAAACTTTATTTTCAGTTTCCAGAGACCGGATTGATAGTAAAAAATTACTATCTATTGTTAATAGAAATATAAGTGAATCGAGTGTGATCAAGAATAATGCTGATTATGTTCTTAATATTAGTCCTGGGCCTTACAAATTAGACGCGTACATTGTTAGAAAGGTGGTGGATTATTTTGACCGCATTCTTGCCACTTAACTGTTTGCTTTAATTAAATAAATATTATTTATAACTGTTAACATTTTTATGCGTACATTTTAATTGTATTATTTCTTTTTTCATATAGTCTTTATGTACTCGATAGTTTAGTAGACTTTAGAGTAGGTTATCTATTGGGAAAAACTTTTTAGATTGTTTTTAGATTGAGTTGCCTATTGGGGATTTTTTTTGCTTCCCCAATAGGAAACGGAATGTTCTGGAAGTAGCACGTGCCCGACGATTACACCATGTCTTTTGTTTTCCTCAGATTCTTGCCTCTTATTTGCCTGTTTTAATTAAACACTATTTCTAATAACTGTTATAATTTTTTTTTGTGTACATGTTAACTGTCTAATTTTCTTTATATAGTTTTTTTATGTTTTCGATAATTTAGTAGATTTTAGATTAGGTTATCTACTGGGAAGTTTTAGATTGTTTTAGGGTATATAAATTGAGTTGCCTATTGGGGAATTTTTTTCGCTTGTGAATTTAACTCATTTACGCTGTAAATTCTGTCTACTTCTTGTCCCTGAAGATGTGAATATATCACGAAAGCGCTCGGACTTCATGTTTCCTTTTCCTTTTGGTTCTTTGCTTATTAAAAAGATCACATGCTGTTCTGTGATTTTATTGTCTGTATATATATATATATATATATATATATATTATATATATATATATATATATATAAACGACGACAGATATATGTAACAGATTAAAATATTGTGAGACGTTGGAAAAGGTTAATTATCACTTGCAAAGGCAGGAATGAATGCTGGATGTTAAAGTCCATAGTATGACGTCACCCACTTATTTGTTCATATTTTATATTTTATTTTTTTTTACCATCATCCCCTTATCTTATCCCTACATTATCCTCCATTCTCTCACTCTGTAAAATTATATATATATAATGAACAAGAACAGAGAAAAATAAATATCTTTCAAGGTTTAATCAATACCAACGTTTCGGAATGCACTAATTTCAGCTTCAGGGCTAAAATAATAAAAACAATTCACATATAAATACAAGGTACAAATTGCAAATGCAAGTTAATTAATAACAATTTAAAATAAAGTTAAAATTGTAAAAAGGTAACTATGAATATGTCAAAGCATTAAAACTAAAAGGTAAATAGATGAAATTAAAATAAAGTTAAAATTATAAAAAGTAGCTAGGAAAAAATATAAAAGCGTTAAAACTCAAACGTAAAAAGAAGTACCTTAAACAAGTACCTTAACCAAAACATAGCAGATCTACCGATGATTCATCAGAATTGAGGTCTGGTTTTAATTTATAAATGAACAAATATTCCATAATTTTAAGTTTAAGGTCAGAGCTTCCGCAAGTAATTACGTCAAAACTAGACTGTGAAATTGGGTGGTTATTGTTGTGTGTATGGTTGTGTATGAGAGAATTAGATGGTTTACCAAAAGATAAATTTGTACGGACCGATTTACCGAGATGTTCGTAAATACAAGATTTTAGGTGTCTTTTAGTTTTAACTATATACGACCCCATACAGTGGTCACACTTGTATTGGTAAACTATGGATTACTTCAGAAGTGTAGGAATAACATCTTTGTATTTAAATAAGTGATAAATCGATTTAGACGGGGTGAATATAATTTTTATACATAGTTGCGGATAAAATTCCTTGAGTACTTTTAAAAGTTTGTTTCTAATGTTAAAACTTGAGGTTCCCATATAAGGTAAAGTGAAATACACGATATGTTTGGGAACTGTAATTATGTCTCTAGCAGTGGGATTTATTAGTCTATTTAGGGTTCTGCCTATTGTAGTCTCCACCAATTTAGAAGGGAAATTATTCTTGGTGAGGAGTTGTGAGATGAAATCTAGTTCATCGTGTAATTTAAAGTAATCTGAACAGATATTGAAATCCCTATTAGTCAGAGTCTAAATTAAATTTCGTTTGAAACTTAAAGGGATAAAGGAAGAAATGTTCGTAGTAAGACTGGTGAATGCCGACTTTTGGTAAACAGCAGTAAAATACAGTAAGAGGATATCTCTGTCTTCTCCTTTGAGCCCTGCCACCTGAAGAGAACTTAGTTTTAAAATAGAATAAATAATTTCTCCGATACGCTACAAGAAAAATCGAGGAATCACCAATCAACTTGTGTTTACCAAATCCTCCGATCCGTTACAAGAAGAAATCGGAGTGTAGCATCAAAGAACTATTCCGAGTCCCTACACGGTACCAGCTACCTCAGAGTGAGAAATCCGTTGCTGCCACCTAATCAGAATTCCCGTCAACCTTGACGGGAATAGATGAAATTAAAATAAAGTTAAAATTATAAAAAGTAGCTAGGAAAAAATATAAAAGCGTTAAAACTCAAACGTAAAAAGAAGTACCTTAAACAAGTACCTTAACCAAAACATAGCAGATCTACCGATGATTCATCAGAATTGAGGTCTGGTTTTAATTTATAAATGAACAAATATTCCATAATTTTAAGTTTAAGGTCAGAGCTTCCGCAAGTAATTACGTCAAAACTAGACTGTGAAATTGGGTGGTTATTGTTGTGTGTATGGTTGTGTATGAGAGAATTAGATGGTTTACCAAAAGATAAATTTGTACGGACCGATTTACCGAGATGTTCGTAAATACAAGATTTTAGGTGTCTTTTAGTTTTAACTATATACGACCCCATACAGTGGTCACACTTGTATTGGTAAACTATGGATTACTTCAGAAGTGTAGGAATAACATCTTTGTATTTAAATAAGTGATAAATCGATTTAGACGGGGTGAATATAATTTTTATACATAGTTGCGGATAAAATTCCTTGAGTACTTTTAAAAGTTTGTTTCTAATGTTAAAACTTGAGGTTCCCATATAAGGTAAAGTGAAATACACGATATGTTTGGGAACTGTAATTATGTCTCTAGCAGTGGGATTTATTAGTCTATTTAGGGTTCTGCCTATTGTAGTCTCCACCATTTAGAAGGGAAATTATTCTTGGTGAGGAGTTGTGAGATGAAATCTAGTTCATCGTGTAATTTAAAGTAATCTGAACAGATATTGAAATCCCTATTAGTCAGAGTCTAAATTAAATTTCGTTTGAAACTTAAAGGGATAAAGGAAGAAATGTTCGTAGTAAGACTGGTGAATGCCGACTTTTGGTAAACAGCAGTAAAATACAGTAAGAGGATATCTCTGTCTTCTCCTTTGAGCCCTGCCACCTGAAGAGAACTTAGTTTTAAAATAGAATAAATAATTTCTCCGATACGCTACAAGAAAAATCGAGGAATCACCAATCAACTTGTGTTTACCAAATCCTCCGATCCGTTACAAGAAGAAATCGGAGTGTAGCATCAAAGAACTATTCCGAGTCCCTACACGGTACCAGCTACCTCAGAGTGAGAAATCCGTTGCTGCCACCTAATCAGAATTCCCGTCAACCTTGACGGGAATAGATGAAATTAAAATAAAGTTAAAATTATAAAAAGTAGCTAGGAAAAAATATAAAAGCGTTAAAACTCAAACGTAAAAAGAAGTACCTTAAACAAGTACCTTAACCAAAACATAGCAGATCTACCGATGATTCATCAGAATTGAGGTCTGGTTTTAATTTATAAATGAACAAATATTCCATAATTTTAAGTTTAAGGTCAGAGCTTCCGCAAGTAATTACGTCAAAACTAGACTGTGAAATTGGGTGGTTATTGTTGTGTGTATGGTTGTGTATGAGAGAATTAGATGGTTTACCAAAAGATAAATTTGTACGGACCGATTTACCGAGATGTTCGTAAATACAAGATTTTAGGTGTCTTTTAGTTTTAACTATATACGACCCCATACAGTGGTCACACTTGTATTGGTAAACTATGGATTACTTCAGAAGTGTAGGAATAACATCTTTGTATTTAAATAAGTGATAAATCGATTTAGACGGGGTGAATATAATTTTTATACATAGTTGCGGATAAAATTCCTTGAGTACTTTTAAAAGTTTGTTTCTAATGTTAAAACTTGAGGTTCCCATATAAGGTAAAGTGAAATACACGATATGTTTGGGAACTGTAATTATGTCTCTAGCAGTGGGATTTATTAGTCTATTTAGGGTTCTGCCTATTGTAGTCTCCACCAATTTAGAAGGGAAATTATTCTTGGTGAGGAGTTGTGAGATGAAATCTAGTTCATCGTGTAATTTAAAGTAATCTGAACAGATATTGAAATCCCTATTAGTCAGAGTCTAAATTAAATTTCGTTTGAAACTTAAAGGGATAAAGGAAGAAATGTTCGTAGTAAGACTGGTGAATGCCGACTTTTGGTAAACAGCAGTAAAATACAGTAAGAGGATATCTCTGTCTTCTCCTTTGATCCCTGCCACCTGAAGAGAACTTAGTTTTAAAATAGAATAAATAATTTCTCCGATACGCTACAAGAAAATCGAGGAATCACCAATCAACTTGTGTTTACCAAATCCTCCGATCCGTTACAAGAAGAAATCGGGTGTAGCATCAAAGAACTATTCCGAGTCCCTACACGGTACCAGCTACCTCAGAGTGAGAAATCCGTTGCTGCCACCTAATCAGAATTCCCGTCAACCTTGAACCACCCAAGACCATAGACGGAGAGTTAACATATACATATATTTGGATTGAAAAAAACAGTTCCTACGTGTTCAGACTTTTGTGCCACTATACATATATATATATATATTAACCCTCCGTCTGTGGCCTTCGGTGGTTCGAGGTTGATGGGGATTCTGGTTCGGTGGCAGCAACAGATTTCTCACTCTGGGGTGGCTGGTACCGTGTAGGGACTCGGAATAGTTCTTTGATGCTACACTCCGATTTCTTTTTGTAGTGCTTCGGAGGATTCTGTGAAAACTTACTAAATTATCTGACGGTTCCCGGATTCTTCTCGTAGGGTATCAGAGAAATTATTTATTCAATTGGAAAACTAAGTTCTCTGGAAAAGGCAGGGCTCAAAGGAGAAGACAGAGATATCCTCTTACTGTATTTTACTGTTTCTAAATGCTTCAGCCTCTAGGTCAGATCAGAATAGTAATTTGAAAGATTACAAGAGTTTATATACAAATAATTTGGTGACATCATTATTATTTAATGTTGAAGTGTTTTTTTATTCTCAATAGGCTGAATTCTTTTGCAAAATATTTGAAGATAAAGGTAAATCTTTGCTGCAACAGCATATTGACAGATAAGCCAGACATTTGTACAAGAAGGCACATTTTCTTTTAAACAGTATATTGACAGATCTGATGTTAACATGATTTGCCTAGTTAGCTAAAAATGGAAATTGAAATATGCATTTTATTATGAATTAATTAAACATCCATATTACCAAAAACAAATGCTTAAAATTTAAAATTAAGTGTTAATTTAGAGTTTCGGCAAGATATGACCATCTTTTGCAACTAATAGAGAATATATACAAAAAATGAACATTACAGAATTTAAGACGATTACATGATTAAGCTTAATCTAGAAAATAATTGGGTACCTTAAAAAAAGAAATAATTCATAAATTACATAAAAAAAAAAATAGAAAGAAAATAAAAATTTATTTATTTTACCAACTTGCATTTTATATAGAGTTAGTGTCACGAGAATTTGGACTTCATATGCAAAAATGGATGTCAGAATTAGTCACTTTTTAGACATATATCGGGTGATTCATAAGTCTGTTACCACTTAATGGTGAAAAATTTTCTGTTTCAGATTGGTGATTTGTGAAAATATGGGGTATGGTTAAGGATAGGATATATGCAACAAAACCTCGTAATGTCAATGATTTAAAAGAAAGAATTTCCTATGTGTAATTGTATAAAAATAACCTCAAATAAAAACCATCACAGGTTACTGTGGTTTGTAGTTATTTTTTATTCACCATTCCAGTGGTAACAGACTTATGAATCACCCGATATATATACAATATATACATACATATATATATACATACATATATACATATATATATATATACATACATATATATCTGAACAGATATTGAAATCCCTATTAGTCAGAGTCTAAATTAAATTTCGTTTGAAACTTAAAGGGATAAAGGAAAAATGTTCGTAGTAAGACTGGTGAATGCCGACTTTTGGTAAACAGCAGTAAAATACAGTAAGAGGATATCTCTGTCTTCTCCTTTGAGCCCTGCCACCTGAAGAGAACTTAGTTTTAAAATAGAATAAATAATTTCTCCGATACGCTACAAGAAAAATCGAGGAATCACCAATCAACTTGTGTTTACCAAATCCTCCGATCCGTTACAAGAAGAAATCGGAGTGTAGCATCAAAGAACTATTCCGAGTCCCTACACGGTACCAGCTACCTCAGAGTGAGAAATCCGTTGCTGCCACCTAATCAGAATTCCCGTCAACCTTGAACCACCCAAGACCATAGACGGAGAGTTAACATATACATATATTTGGATTGAAAAAAACAGTTCCTACGTGTTCAGACTTTTGTGCCACTATACATATATATATATATATTAACCCTCCGTCTGTGGCCTTCGGTGGTTCGAGGTTGATGGGGATTCTGGTTCGGTGGCAGCAACAGATTTCTCACTCTGGGGTGGCTGGTACCGTGTAGGGACTCGGAATAGTTCTTTGATGCTACACTCCGATTTCTTTTTGTAGTGCTTCGGAGGATTCTGTGAAAACTTACTAAATTATCTGACGGTTCCCGGATTCTTCTCGTAGGGTATCAGAGAAATTATTTATTCAATTGGAAAACTAAGTTCTCTGGAAAAGGCAGGGCTCAAAGGAGAAGACAGAGATATCCTCTTACTGTATTTTACTGTTTCTAAATGCTTCAGCCTCTAGGTCAGATCAGAATAGTAATTTGAAAGATTACAAGAGTTTATATACAAATAATTTGGTGACATCATTATTATTTAATGTTGAAGTGTTTTTTTATTCTCAATAGGCTGAATTCTTTTGCAAAATATTTGAAGATAAAGGTAAATCTTTGCTGCAACAGCATATTGACAGATAAGCCAGACATTTGTACAAGAAGGCACATTTTCTTTTAAACAGTATATTGACAGATCTGATGTTAACATGATTTGCCTAGTTAGCTAAAAATGGAAATTGAAATATGCATTTTATTATGAATTAATTAAACATCCATATTACCAAAAACAAATGCTTAAAATTTAAAATTAAGTGTTAATTTAGAGTTTCGGCAAGATATGACCATCTTTTGCAACTAATAGAGAATATATACAAAAAATGAACATTACAGAATTTAAGACGATTACATGATTAAGCTTAATCTAGAAAATAATTGGGTACCTTAAAAAAAAGAAATAATTCATAAATTACATAAAAAAAAAAAATAGAAAGAAAATAAAAATTTATTTATTTTACCAAACTTGCATTTTATATAGAGTTAGTGTCACGAGAATTTGGACTTCATATGCAAAAATGGATGTCAGAATTAGTCACTTTTTAGACATATATCGGGTGATTCATAAGTCTGTTACCACTTAATGGTGAAAAATTTTCTGTTTCAGATTGGTGATTTGTGAAAATATGGGGTATGGTTAAGGATAGGATATATGCAACAAAACCTCGTAATGTCAATGATTTAAAAGAAAGAATTTCCTATGTGTAATTGTATAAAAATAACCTCAAATAAAAACCATCACAGGTTACTGTGGTTTGTAGTTATTTTTTATTCACCATTCCAGTGGTAACAGACTTATGAATCACCCGATATATATACATATATATACATACATATATATATACATACATATATACATATATATATATATACATACATATATATCTGAACAGATATTGAAATCCCTATTAGTCAGAGTCTAAATTAAATTTCGTTTGAAACTTAAAGGGATAAAGGAAGAAATGTTCGTAGTAAGACTGGTGAATGCCGACTTTTGGTAAACAGCAGTAAAATACAGTAAGAGGATATCTCTGTCTTCTCCTTTGAGCCCTGCCACCTGAAGAGAACTTAGTTTTAAAATAGAATAAATAATTTCTCCGATACGCTACAAGAAAAATCGAGGAATCACCAATCAACTTGTGTTTACCAAATCCTCCGATCCGTTACAAGAAGAAATCGGAGTGTAGCATCAAAGAACTATTCCGAGTCCCTACACGGTACCAGCTACCTCAGAGTGAGAAATCCGTTGCTGCCACCTAATCAGAATTCCCGTCAACCTTGAACCACCCAAGACCATAGACGGAGAGTTAACATATACATATATTTGGATTGAAAAAAACAGTTCCTACGTGTTCAGACTTTTGTGCCACTATACATATATATATATATATTAACCCTCCGTCTGTGGCCTTCGGTGGTTCGAGGTTGATGGGGATTCTGGTTCGGTGGCAGCAACAGATTTCTCACTCTGGGGTGGCTGGTACCGTGTAGGGACTCGGAATAGTTCTTTGATGCTACACTCCGATTTCTTTTTGTAGTGCTTCGGAGGATTCTGTGAAAACTTACTAAATTATCTGACGGTTCCCGGATTCTTCTCGTAGGGTATCAGAGAAATTATTTATTCAATTGGAAAACTAAGTTCTCTGGAAAAGGCAGGGCTCAAAGGAGAAGACAGAGATATCCTCTTACTGTATTTTACTGTTTCTAAATGCTTCAGCCTCTAGGTCAGATCAGAATAGTAATTTGAAAGATTACAAGAGTTTATATACAAATAATTTGGTGACATCATTATTATTTAATGTTGAAGTGTTTTTTTATTCTCAATAGGCTGAATTCTTTTGCAAAATATTTGAAGATAAAGGTAAATCTTTGCTGCAACAGCATATTGACAGATAAACCAGACATTTGTACATGAAGGCACATTTTCTTTTAAACAGTATATTGACAGATCTGATGTTAACATGATTTGCCTAGTTAGCTAAAAATGGAAATTGAAATATGCATTTTATTATGAATTAATTAAACATCCATATTACCAAAAACAAATGCTTAAAATTTAAAATTAAGTGTTAATTTAGAGTTTCGGCAAGATATGACCATCTTTTGCAACTAATAGAGAATATATACAAAAAATGAACATTACAGAATTTAAGACGATTACATGATTAAGCTTAATCTAGAAAATAATTGGGTACCTTAAAAAAAAGAAATAATTCATAAATTACATAAAAAAAAAATATATATACATATATACATACATATATACATACATATATATATATATATACATATATACATATACATACATATATACATATATATACATACATATATATATATACATATACATACATATATATATATATATACATATACATACATATATACATACATATATAAATATATATATATACATATACATACACATATACATACATATATATATATATGTACATATACATATATACATACATATATATACACATACATATATATATATACACATACTATATTATATATACATATACATACACATATACATACATATATATATATATGTACATATACATATATACATACATATATATACACATACATATATATATATACACATACATATATATATATATATATATATATATATATATATACACATATATATATATATATATATATACACATACATATATATATATATATATATATATATATATATATATACACACATATTTTTATATATATAATATGTATATACACTATATGATGAAAAGTATTCGGACACCCCGGAAAATCCGCATTTCTGCAAATATCACCTTCGCCGAAAGGTATGCTGGGAAAAAGCGTGGCGAAACTATAATGCTGAGGTGTTCTGTTAAGTTATCAGTAACTGTTGTGAAGCCATGCCGCGCGGACGTGAACTCTCCGAGTTCCAACGTGGACTCGTCATCGGATGTTATTTAAGTAACGTTTCTATCCGAAACATTGCAGCCAAACAGGATATACCAAAGTCGACTGTAGTGGATGTTATCATGAGATGGAAGCACGACGGTGCAACTAACTCGAAAAAACGTTCCGGACGACCACGCAAACTGACGGAACGTGATAGAAGAAGTCTGGTACGAAATGTCAAGAAGTCCCGCACGTCCTCTGCCGCTTCCATCGGTGAGGAGGTAGGAAGAGCATCCGGTACCTCCGTTAGTACTGTAACTATCCGCAGAGAGATGCACAGACTCGGTTATTATGGTAGAGCAGCTGTACACAAGCCACTGATTACAAAAGTTAATGCCACGCGTCGTTTGGCCTGGTGTGTCTCCCGTCGTTCCTGGACCGTGGAGGACTGGAAAACTTCTTTGGAGCGACGAGTCGCGGTATTCACTCTTCCAGTCTGATGGGCGTGTTTGGGTGTGGCGACAGCCCGGAGAACGGCTTCTTCCTGACTGTGTACGTCCAACGGTGAAGTTCGGTGGAGGGTCCATCATGGTATGGGGTTGTTTTTCCTGGCTAGGGCTCGGCCCGTTGGTTGTTATACCCACTACCATGAACGCTGACGTTTATCTCGACGTTCTGGACAATTCGGCCCTCCCTACACTGTGCCAATACTACGGAGATGGCCATTGTTTGTTTCAACAGGATCGAGCTCCCTGCCATACTGCAAGGCGTGTGCAGGACTGGTTTCGTGAAAATAAGGTGGATTTGTTAGACTGGCCTGCTCAGAGCCCCGATCTCAACCCAATCGAGCACATGTGGGACGAACTGGAGCGACGGATACGAAACCGCACACCACCCCCGGCTTCACTTGCATCAGCTCTGCAAGAGGAATGGCGAGCCATTCCTGCACACACTTACCGAAAACTGGTGGAAAGTATGCCTCGACGTGTTGACGCTGTAATAAAAGCAAAGGGTGGACCTACTGGTTACTAAATGCCATAATAAAACCATTTTTCCCGAAACCATGCGGTGTCCGAATACTGATAGATAGATTATAGATAGATAGATAGATAGATTAGATAGATTAGATAGATAGATAGATAGATAGATAGTCTTATACATGGTGTTTATAAAGTCCCCATGTATTTCAGTGAAAACTTAGGAAAAAATTGGTAAAATTCAATAACAATATAATAGAAGGCACACATTTAATGAATACTTAAACACATGATGCTACACGAGCACCATCAGTATCTCTTCAGAGTTCGAATCTGTCAGCAGCATTGCGGAACACATTTTGGAGCATGACAGGGGTTATTTTTGTAACTGCTCTTACGAAACGAGCACAAAAATCTTGCACATCTGTAACCCTCGTTTGATAGACGTTTGATTTGATAAAGCCCCATGCAAAGAAATCCAAGGGCGTTAGGTCAGGAGATCAAGCCGCCCAGGGCCTATTGCCTCCACGTCCGATCCATCGATTTGGAAATCGTTCATTTAGGTATTCCCGAACAATGTTTGCGTAATCTACAGAAGATCTACAGAAGCTAAGGCTAATAAAGACCCTAAGATCCACTCTAAGGTTAGCCCGAGAGAAAGGAAAGAGTAGGGGGTTAAGAGAAGAGAAGAGAATAAGGGGTTAAGTAAGGAGCAACACCTATCATTCGTGGGTTAACATTCATTCAGAAAGAGAAAAAAAAGACTCACCATCATCATCCGCCGGCCACTGCCGACAAGTCAGAAAAATAGTCGGAGAGAATAGGAGAGGGGTGAAAGATGAAAAGAAGTAAAATAAGAACGCTTACAAACCAAGCAAACATAGTCTTAACTCACAGTCATACCATGCAAAAAAAGTGTGTTACAGACATGCAAAATATGGAGAGGATAAGAGAAAAAAAAAAAAAAAGTAGGTAAAGTTAAACAAAAAGTGGGTTAGTTTATACTACTAGCTACACCTACGTTCGTGTTAGTCTATTTTTTTTAAAAAATTTTATTGCTGGCATCACACGCAGGCATGTCACAAGCTGGCATTCATCGTCAACTGACTCATCCTCGAGCACCACCACCAGAGCTCCTGTTGCTAATTTTGTTTTTTTATTTTAAACAACGTTAATATTTTTAAAATGTATGTCAAGACGGTTCTTAAACACATTAACGCTGGTAGAATGAACGACTGACGCGGGAAGATTATTCCATTTATCAATTACTTTAAACGTAAAGAAGTTTTTAGCGATATTAGTAATGAAACGTGTGCCACGCAACTTAAATCCGTTATTACGAGTATTGCTATTATCGAAAGAACAATTTGTCAAAATTTACGTTATCGATGTTATTAACGATTTTGAAAACTTCAATAAGCTCCCCCCTTAATCTCCTAGTTTCGAGTGAATACAGGTCTAACTCTTTAATCCTATCTTCATAAGGCTTGTTGCGCAATGACGGAATTAGTTTCGTGGCACGACGTTGAACCCTTTCTAACCTATCAATATCCTCACGTAAATACGGGCACCAAAACTGAACTGCATATTCTAAATGAGGCCTGACTAGGGACTTGTAAAGGGGCAATATAATATCCTTCGATTTAAATTCGAAATTACGCGCAATGAAGCCTAACATCCTATTAGCTTTTGCGCAAGGCTCCAGGCGCTGGTTTCTAACCTTTAAATCCTTCGATACGCGTACGCCTAAATCTACTTCCTCGTCAACGCTCGCTAACTCCCTATCATCCATCGTGTACGTGTAATTATTGTTGCGAGAACCTATATGCAAAACTTCACATTTGTCTACGTTAAATTGCATCTGCCACTTATCTGTCCACTCCATAATCCTATTTACATCGTCTTGGAGCCTATTACTATCGTCCTCGTTAACAACCTTACCACCTATTTCAGTATCGTCTGAGAATTTTGACACGTTACTAGTCAAACCTACATCTATGTCGTTAATGTAAATTACGAATAGCAATGGGCCTAACACTGAACCCTGTGGGACACCGCTACCTACATCTAGCCACCCCGATTCACTACCATTAACTACGACCCTCTGTCTCCTAGCACGAAGCCATTCTTCTAACCAGTTAGCTACCTAACCGCGTATACTGTGCGCTTTGACCTTCGCAATTAGTCTCCTACGCGGAACTGTATCGAACGCCTTTTTAAAATCTAAATAAATAACGTCAGCTGCTCTATGCCTATCGTATTCGCGCACTATTTCGTTATAAAATTCTAACAAATTAGTTAAACAAGACCGATGGCGTCGAAACCCATGCAGACTACTATTAATCAAATCTCTACTTTCTAAGTGATCGATGATACGATCCCTAACTACGGATTCCAAAAGCTTACCGACAATTGACGTTAAGCTAATAGGCCTATAATTGCTAGCTACTGCGCGGTCGCCTTTTTTAAAAATATGCGTGACGTTAGCTAATTTGAAGTCTTCAGGAATAATCCCCGTTTCGAGTGACTGATTAAAAATCTTCGTTAAGGGGCCTACGATAACTTTTCAAATCTTTCAAATGTCTGGGATAAAAAGCGTCAGGGCCTGGAGCCTTGCTAACTTTTAGCCTATCTATATAATGCGCAATCTCACCCTCGTAAACAGTTATTTCATCAAAAATAGTCTCGCTACTAAATGGAACGATATCGTCCACGTCGGGGTCATTATTTACGTCTTATACGGTAAAAACTGTCGCAAAAGAGTTATTGAAAATACCCGCCATCGTCTGAGCGTCAGAAGCCAAAGCGCCATTAACATCCACTAGAGGGCCTATGTTCTCTTTTACGGGCTTACGATTATTTACGTATTCAAAAAACTTTTTTGGATTATGTTTACTATCGGCAGCTATAAGTATCTAAATTATGCTTGGCATTCCTAACTAGGCTGACCATATTTCCTTGAGACAAAAACGGGACATTGGGATGGCAAAAAAGGGACGGGGGTTATGTAATATTCTGTATTCATGAAAAAGTAAGTACATAAACATATTGAGCTTACAATTATTCTTCAGTGACAGAACCCATACAAAAACCCATACAAAACGGTACTGTCCGGTTCAAAACGGTACGTATGGTCAGCCTATTCCTAACTGATCTTTTAACCTGACGCCTAAGCTCGATATATCTATTAAAGTTAGCTGCCGTGCCATTACGCTTACTAAGTCTATACGCTCTATTACGCTCGTTTATGAACTCTATTTCCCTAGTCCACCACTTCGGCCTACCACGATTTCTAGCGCGCTTAGGCCTACGAGGAATAAACTCCCTTTCAATATTCCTAAAACTTTCTTTAAAAGCCACCCAATGCACATTTGTGTCATTGCCCATAAATAAGTTATCCCAGTCCACTACTCTCATCCTATCCGCAAAACTATCAAAATTAGCCCGACGAAAATCAGGGACTTCTATTACGTCACTATCCTGAGTGTTTTTTATCGCTAACTTAAACCTAAGAATTTGATGATCACTACATCCTTCGACTATATTCTCGCCGTTCGTCATCACCAAATCTAAAATATTGTCACCGCGCGTTGGTTCGGTAACTATCTGTCGTAAAAAGTTATCGTCCATAAACTCAACCAATCTCAAACCCTCCTCATTACCAGAAAAATTCTCGTAATTAACATTAGGGCAGTTAAAGTCTCCGACAATTATACTATTCCGATTGTCAATAAAATTACCAAGAAGTGAGTAAAATCTAGTATCTGTATCGAGGTTGAATGGGAGGTCTCTAAATAACAAAATTAAAACTAATACTTCGCGCCCTAACTTCAACACATATCGCATTAATTGCTGCCGGAAAATCTAACTTAACCTCGATAACCCTAAGGGAATTACGAAAGTACAGCAAAACGGCTCCACCAAACCTACGTAACCTATCATTAGTAAAGCGTTTAAAACCCAGTATATCAAGTTCCCCCAACAAGTCCCGAGTCACGGTATTTAACCAAGTTTCAGTGATAGCAACTATATCATAGTTGCCGGAATAAATTATCGCCTTTAATTCATTTAATTTATTTCTAATACTACGCGCGTTACAATAAAAGACGTTTAAGTTATTTTTTACCCCGGGCCCGCGTTTTAAACTATTTATCACGTCGGGCCGGCGTTCCCCGGACCCACAACGTTTAAAGAAGGCTTCGATCTATATAGCTTTCGCACGTTTTCGTCTATTAACCTACCTAGCCTGGCATTACCTATTTCATTAAAATGCACCCGTCTTTCATAAAAAGGCTAGGATCACTGAATTCGGACCACAGCTTTACGAAGGGTACATTTTCCTCAGCACAAATCTCTTCTAATTTGTTATTCAAAAATATTGTTTTTGACGTATTTCTAAGACCCAACCCGTGCCTAGGGGTAATACTTAAAACTAAAGACCTATCTGACCTCTCCAAAAGGTTAGGCACTCTCGTATCGGGCCTATACGAGTCGTTGCCTCCTACCATCGTCACCAACATTGAATGACGGGAGGCAACGTCAATCCTATCCAATTCGTCTCTAATTCTGTCAACCCTGGACCCTGGGAGACAGACCCTCCTCCTCTTGGTTGGATGCCGTTCAACGAACTCTGTCCGTGTGGCGCACTAAAGAGTCCCCGATTAAAATAGTTTCCCCCTCATTCACGTCCCTTTCCAAATGGGCGAAAGGGTTCGAAACCTCAATATGGGGGGGATTCCTATCACCTAACGTACGCGGCCTAGCTCCACCCTTAACCTCTCTAAATCCCTCGCTATCTACTACTCACGACTAACCTTAACCTCTTCCTCAACTCTATCTAACCTTCCCGACAAGCTACCTAAACTAGAAACTAGGTTACGCACCTCACCCTTCAAATTACTAACGTCTTCAACGTTAGTATTGGTTCGGCCTACGTTAACCGTAGCCCTACCCCTGCCCTCATCAAGCATTGCAAGTCTTTCCGCTACCTCACGTACACTGCGTTTTATGTCAACTAATTCCTCCATGAACTCGCAAAAGAAACAAACTGATCTATCGGTAATCGCCATTGGACCGCCGTTATAATCCTTAAATTCCGAATACCACCGGTTTACCCTACACCTAACACACGACGCTTTCTGCGACGGCATCGCGCAGTTAAAAATTAGTTTAAACCGTCACAGGTATAAATTAAATTAAGTCGGCACGCTATGAAAACTTCTAAATCGCTAAAAACCACTAATATTCAATTACTTAACTATAACAACGTAAATTTAAACGCAAGTATATAAAATTCAAAACTATCCAAAAGTAAAATTCTCAGCAATATACAAAAGTAAATGCAAAATCAAAGAGCTCAGGAAATGCGTCTGTTCAGTACAGAGTCTGGCTGACGAATGATAAGGTGCCTCATCTTGTTGAAAGATGAAGGTGTTTAAAATGCCATCTGAATGAAGCGGGGAAATTTACGTGCTCGTATCGTAACAGCAGTTACAAAAATAACCCGTGTCATGCTCCAAAATGTGTTCCGCAATGCTGCTGACAGATTCGAACTCTGTAGAGATGCTGATGGTACTCATGTAGAATCATATGTTTAAGTATTCATTAAATGTATGCCTTCTATTATATTGTTATTGAATTTTACCCTTTTTGCTACGTTTTCACTGAAATAGATAGGGACTTTATAAACACCCTGTACAGTAATAAGGTTCCATTATGATTACTGCAAGTCTATATGAACAGCTACCACAATACAACTTTTTATATACTTGGGAATTTGAACCAAAAATAGACATTACACAACCAATTACAATTACATTACAATAGTTTATAATATTTAGAGATTAGCTAGTTGAGAAAATGTAAATTTATGGACAACTTAACTTATTATGCTTTGCCATTTTTGTGAATGTAAAATATTTTTATATAATTACATTTTGAAATGAGTATAAATTATCAGTGTTTTTTAGTGTTCAATTTTCTGTAAATATAGATTTTGTTTTATAATGAAAATTTTAAAATTTCAAATAATCAGTAAGAGAATCGGCTAAAATTGCCGATTCTGTCAATGCCGATGAATCAGTACACCACTAATTTTTATTGATTTTTGCTAATTTTGAGGGCCAAGTTCTTTACTGGTAAATATACTATTCAGTTTGATGTAATGACATGTTTTATAGATTTAATGATTCACACATGTTCTTTATACCCTCATGTAGTCACAAGTTTCTTTAAAAATATCATCTTATTTGTTAAACGTTAATATCATACACAAATATCTCATCTTCTAATTTTTTTTCAGATAAGATAGTACAATGGCTCCAAATAAAGAAATTTCATACAAGACTAGGTTGAAAATTATTGTTCTCCATAAAGAAGGCAACACTCAAAAACAAATAGCTGCTAAAGCTGGAGTATCATTGTCTACTGTTTCCAAAACACTTTCTCACCACTCACAAACTGGGGATGTGAAGAACAAAACAGGTTGAGGAAGGAAGCTAAAAACATCTAAAAAGGATAATGAGGATATGAGAATGATGAGCAAGTGTAATAGAAAGAAGACTGGTGGATGGGGAAGGGGAATGAGGGAGTGTGGAGGTTGGTTGTGTATTGTCTATTTTTGGTTCAAATTCACTAGTATATAAAAAGTTGTATTGTGGTAGCTGTTCATATAGACTTGCAGTAATCATAATGGAACCTTATTACTGTATAAGACTAGTAAACTACATGGAGTTCAACGCTGTTCACGATCATATTAATTGTTTATCTTTATGAACATAGACATTACAGTAAAATTACCTGTATGTCAATGACTGCACATTCAACTGTCCTTTAGATATATACTATATCTGTGTTATATGTTCTTGGACTCGGTTTTCCCCACTCCACCCACCCTTCTCCCAATTGGGGTAACTTGACTACCACTGCGGCGTTGCCACATGTACGGAGTCGCCTGTGAGGTGAGGAACATTACATATGCGAACAACTGTACATTGGGTAAACTTTAACCATCGTTGTAATAATACGGTGTATGTGGTATAATACTAAGGGCACCCAATATATTTTGCCTCACCCTTTTTTCTTAGCAAAATAATAGGCCATGGGGCTGAAATGTCTTTCGGGCCGTAAGTTTGAACTTTCTGCGCTTCACATAACCGGAATTTTACAATTCGAACCTTCCCTCGTATAAAACCGCTTTTAAACACCCTTCTATAAAACCGATGGTTAAGGCAGTTCGAAAATGGCGTCTGACAGTGATATGCGTCGTAAACAGAGAGCTATTATCGAGTTCTTAACCCCAGAGAAGGAAGCAATTGGAAATATTCACAAACGTCTACAAAACGTTTACGGAGATGCTGTTGTTGATCGAAGCACAGTAGAACGCTAGTATAAACGTGTGAAATCATTGGAGAGAGAGAGAGAGAGAGAGAGACAGCCTCGATGATGAGCCACGTAGCGGTCGCCCGGCATTGGCTGTGACATCTCACACTGTGCAACGTGCTAACAGCATCATTCGATCAAATCGGCGCGTCACATACAAGGAGCTATCACGGGAGCTAGGAATTAGTGAAGGAAGTGTGAATACGATAATTCAGCAACCGCGATACTCAAAAGTGTGTTCCCAGTTTGTTCCTCGCGAACTGACTGAAGATCACAAAGCCCAAAGAAAAGAAATTGCTTCTGAGTCGTTGGTTCGATACGAGACAGAAGGGGATGACTTCCTTTCACGAACTGTGACTGTGGATGAGACTTGGGTACACCACTTTGAACCTGAAACAAAACGCCAATCCATGGAGTGGCATCACGCACACTCCCCACGCAAGAAAAAGTTCAAAATTGCTCCCTCTGCAAGAAAGGTTATGGCCACCATCTTCTGACATGAAAGGGGTGATTCGGGTGGACATTATGAAGAAAGGACAAACAATCAACTCAAAGCGTATACTACTACCCTACAGAGACTCCAGAGACGTATAAAGCGAGTTCATCGGGAGAGAAAACTGGAAGACGTCCTCTTTTGCACGATAACGCAAGACCACACAACAGTTGGCAAACAAGAGAGGCCATCACAAAAATGCGCTTGACTGTGTTACCCCACCCTTCATACAGACTAGATCTGGATCTGACTTCCATTTGCTTGGGCCAATGAAGGATGTTATTCGTTGAAGAAAGTTTCAGAGTGACGATGAAGTTGTTGAGGAGGTTAAGAGGAGGTTCCAGCGGAAGCCAGCGGACTTTTACCAGCAAAGAATAAAGGCCCTTGTTTCGAGGTGGAGTAAAGCCATAGAAAAGGATGGAGACTATGTGGAAAAATAAAAACTTGTAAAATAGGAATGTAACTACTTGTGTACAAAATTTTTGGAACTTACAAGGAAACTTGGAAAGAAAAAAAAGGTAGGGTAAAATATATTGAGTGTCCCTCGTGTGTGTATATATATAAAACCTTTAACCTATGGTTAAACTTTGGCTGGCTTCCGCCCGAACTGTTCATTCTGACGAAAGTCAAGCTTTTCACTCCACCTTAGACCAACAGTTTAACGTGGAATCTGAGCCACGCCCCATCAGCAGCCCAGCGTCTTAACCACTAGGCCACCTAGGGTACCCATTTATCTACCAACCACTTTCGTTATTGTGTGGAAGGATGAACAGCTGGGTTTTGCTGTGCGCCGGGTGCCGTCGGGTCTCGAACCCGGGGCCGATGGTTTCGTAGTCAGCGACGCTAACCACTACACCATCGAGGCGCCTATATATATATATATAAAGGGTGTCCCATAAGTCCGGTATCATAGGAGAAATTCATATTTTTCTATTTCTACAAACCATAATTCATATTTTTCTCTTTCTACAGGCCATAATGTCTGTGAGCAAGGAAGAACGAATCCAGATAATTCTACTCATAGGAAATAGGAGTCAAAGAGAGGCCGCTGCTGAATTTAACAGACTGCATCCAGACCGCGAGCCAATAACACAGTTGTGTTAGCAGACCTGTTGCAAAGTTTAAGGAAACAGGATCCACAGAAGATAAACCACGCAGTGGACCTTCAAGGAGGTCCACTGACGATGATACAGCGACTGCTATCCTGGCTCATTTTAACAGAAGTCCCAATAAGTCTCTTCGGCGATTGTCCGCCGAGACAGGAGTGTCGAAAAGTAGCATCCATCGCATTCTTCAGGCTCAAATGGCATTCATATAAACTTCAGATCCTACAGAAATTAAACGAAGATGATCCCGACCGGCGGATGGAATTTTGTGAATGGGCTACGGAACAATATGCTCGGGATGCCAATTTCCCGTCCACCATTCTGTTCAGTGACGAGGCTGTTATTTATGGAAATGGTGAGGTAAATCGACAGAACACCCGCTACTGGTCTCAAAACAACTCTCACTGGTATACCTCTTCAAAGGAACAAGGTGCATCTCGGGTGATAGTATGGTGTGGCATTTGGAAGGATCGCATCATAGGCCCCCTCTTTTTCGATGAACATGTCACTGGAGGCACCTACCTACGTATGCTCAAGGAAGAAGCATTTCCCAGTGTCTTGAATGAAGAAGGAAATTTCCCAACATGGTTCCAGCAAGACGGCGCTCCTGCACATTACAGCACCCAAGTAAGGGAATACCTGTACCAACAATTCCCTGGTCATTGGATAGGACGTCAAGGGCCTGTGGAATCAGAGAAAATTAGGAGTGTTGAACATTTGCGGCAGCGCATTATTGGGGCATGTAACACCATTACTCCTGACATCATTCACCGTGTGCTTTCTGACTGGGTATCAAGTCTGAATTTGTGTATTGAAAACAATGGTGGACATATTGAGCACGTTCTCTAAATAAAAGCTTTTGTTTTGCCTTTTTTTATTATTTTTCCTATGATGCCGGACTTATGGGACACCCTGTATATATATATATATATATACACACACACACACACACATATATATATATATATATAATATATATATATATATATATATGTATGTTTCGGTGGAAAAAAAGTGGGGCAAAATATATTAAGTGGCCTTCGTAGATTTGAGATTATTTCTGGTATTTGGGAACACTATGCATTCTGCCTTTCCTATTTTCCAGCGTGTTCTGGATGGTAGTTGGGTTTAGTTTGAGATTTGGTACCAGTTTTTCGATAATTTTCCATATGTAGATTAAGGTATACCTCTCTCTTCTTCTTTCCATGGAGTACAGAATTAGTTTGCGTAGTCTTTCCCAGTAGTTGAGTTCTTTGCAGCCATCAATCTTGGCTGTGAAATGCCTCTGCATTTCTTCTAGTTTATTAATTTCTTCCTTTTTATATGGGGACGTCAAAACTGAGCAGTATTCAAGTTTTGGTATGATCAGTGCTCTCAGCAGGCGAATCATTACTGTCTTGTCTCTCCTTTTGAACGTTCTTAGTACCTGTCTTGCGACTATTTTTGCTTTGTTTATTGCTATCTGATTTTGTGTCTCGAATTTGGCATCATCAGTCATTATTTCCCACAAGTCAACCGCTTTCGTGCTTCTCTGAATTTCTTGTCTATCTGGAGCATAATATGCAGTCTTTTAAAGTTCCTCATTTGTACCATGTCTCAAGAGCTGAAATTTTTCGGTGTTAAATGTCAGTGTTGTCTTCGGACCATTTGTATATTTTGTTTGTCTCTCTTCAAGGCCTCTACTTCGTTTGCATCGCTGATTTTTCTACAGGTCTTTGTATCGTCTGCAAATGATGTTACTATACTGTTGCTCTCTCCTCTCTCTCTCTCTCTCTATATATATATATATACACATACACACATGTGTGTGTATATATATATATATATATATATATATATATATATATATATATATACAGGGTGGGCGGAAAGTAGCTCCCTATTTTGGATTGGTAAAAAAATACGTATATTATTCATTTATTTCAGAAAAAATAATATGAAAAGGTAGGCATACATGGTAGGTTTTCTCTAAAATTCAATGTGGGCTCCAACTCTTTCCACCAGCTTCTGGAGCCGCCCAGGAATGGCGTCCACTGACTTTAGCAGGAACTCCGGCGGGATGGAGGACATGACTTCCCGAATTCGGTCCTCCAGTTCTTCCAATGTCCTCGGTTTGGTGCGGTAGACTTCTTCCTTTACCCACCCCCAAAGAAAGAAGTCGCACGGTTACCGCTGAAAAACGGCAAAATCGGTTCAGTGTAACGTGTGGTGTGGTATGACCTCAGATCAGGTTGTGGGCCCGTTCCTTCTGCGCAACACCATGAATGCTGAGCGGTACCTTGCTATGTTGCGAAACGAGGTCTGGCCGGTTGTCAGCACATGGGAGAATCGACGATCTGATATTTATGCAAGATGGCGCCCCTCCGCACTTCGCTCTTGTTGTCCGTGAGTGGCTGGATGCCCACTTCCCTGGGCGTTGGATGGGTCGTCGTGGTCCACATCAATGGCCAGCCAGGAGCCCCGACTTGACACCGTGCGACTTCTTTCTTTGGGGGTGGGTAAAGGAAGAAGTCTACCGCACCAAACCGAGGACATTGGAAGAACTGGAGGACCGAATTCGGGAAGTCATGTCCTCCATCCCGCCGGAGTTCCTGCTAAAGTCAGTGGACGCCATTCCTGGGCGGCTCCGAAGCTGGTGGAAAGAGTTGGAGCCCACATTGAATTTTAGAGAAAACCTACCATGTATGCCTACCTTTTCATATTATTTCTTCTGAAATAAATGGATAATATACGTATTTTTTTACCAATCCAAAATAGGGAGCTACTTTCCGCCCACCCTGTATATATTAGGGTGTTTCACGGCAGTGTGGTTGATGGATGTAGTGGAAGGAAGTTCAATCCACAGTGATGCCCCTGTTCCTTTTGCCGGGGAAACTCGTCTGAACAGGTTTCAACCAGATCAGAATACGTTTAGGGGTCCCGAGATTTGATGCTTCAGATTGCTTAGGTATTTCTAATTTCAGCTGTTCTAGTGTTAGTCGACTGCCTTGCTTCCTGACGGAAGGATGCACTGCTCTCTGTCCTTCGTGTCAGTTGTCGAGTTTTGTCCTCGTTGTGTCTACCGTTGCGTATTTGTACTCTTTTCTCATTCGTATATTTCCTCATTGCAGATAAACATGGCAACTCGAAGCAAGAAAGAGGTTTGGCTCATCGGACACCCGAATAAGGAGATCCTGGGTAGCCGCCTGCCGACGAAAGTGCAAGTCTTGCAAAAGTGCTTCTTCCATCAAAAACAGGAAAACCTAGGACGGAGAAAATGTCTGAACCTCTGTTTGGATGATGTGATGGTGTTCTGGAAAAGAGCAAGGATCCCTACTATGAGGCGGGACAGCGCCCTTCGGAAAATGGAAGCTCTGCTCCAGCGTTACGACAAGGTGGTGAAAAGCATGAACAGATCCGAGGAGAGCTGTCATGTTGCGGAGGATATGTTCAAGGCGGAACTCAAGAACGAAATCCTCGATATTGGTCATTCCAATGCCCTTTCTATGATGACAAACGAGGAAGACAAGCTCTTCTACAAGAGTCAGCAGGAGGACCCAACAGAGAGCAGTATGGGATCGGCAGACATGAAGTTGGCCCAAATGGAGAGTAGGAAAAGGCGTCGAGAGGAACAGCAGGAGGAGAGACGACACCGGGAATTCGAGCAGGCCAAGACGGTTACAGAAGCTGCTACTCTTGAAGACAGCTCCTCGTCCTCGGCGTCGCCATCTGCGGAAGATGATCTCTCCTTGGCAGCCTCCACGTCTGCTTCATGTCCTTCTCCGAGGAAGCGGTCGAGGAACCTCATCACTCAGGATGTGGCTGTCGCGTACGACAGGATGAACATTTCTTATCGTGATGCAGCGATGTCCAACGCCGTCGTCGCGCAATCCTTGGGGCACGATTTGAACGAGGTATCCATCTCCTCTTCCACAATGTATCGTGCTCGCCAGTCGCTTCGGAAGCAAGCAGCAGAGGCGTATCAAGAGGGAGAATTCTGTCCTGAGGAGCCCTTGGTGTTGCACTGGGACGGGAAAATGCTGCCTGAAATCACAGGTGACGGATCTGTGGACCGGATTGCTGTGCTGGTCACCGGGAACGGCCAGGAGAAGCTGCTTGGAGTTCCGAAAGTTCCAGCTGGCACGGGAGCGGAGACGGCACACGTCTGCATTGATCTTGTGCGGGAACACGACCTGTCCGAACGAATCAAGGGGTTATCATTCGACACAACGGCATCGAACACCGGGATTCACGTGGGAGCCTGCGTCAAGATTGAGGAGGGTCTCGGGAAGCAACTTCTTTGCCTAGCATGCAGGCGTCCTGGCCCAAGTCTTCCGGTCTTCGATGGGCCCCACCTCTGGGCCCGAGACTGGGATCTTCAAAAGATGCCAAGAGCAGTGGGGTTTCATCGACCGATCTCTTATCACCACTGCTATTGATTCAGATAGCTGCAGCATCGCTGGACCTCTTCAGGGTCTCAACGACCGAACTGTCCTTGTCGTAAGGGAAGCTCTGGCTTCTGGTCAGCCGCGGGATGACTACCAAGAACTTCTTCAACTGGTTATCCTCTTTCTCGGGGAAGAGACTGTCGCCAATGTGCCACTGCGGAAACCAGGAGCATACCACCATGCGCGGTGGATGGCGAAAGCCATTTACGGATTGAAGCTGTACCTCCTTCAGGACCAGTTCAGGATGACCGGGCGGGAGCTGAAAGGAGTCACAGAAATCTGCCTGTTCGTCCCCCTGACCTACGCAAAGGCTTGGAGTCGTGCGACGAGAGCAGAGCAGGCCCCACGTGTGGATCTGGAGTCCTTGCTGGACCTGAAAATACTGCAGGAAGATGCCGTGATCATCGACGTCGCCAAGCAAGCGCAAGCGGCCATGAAACGACACCTCTGGTACTTCTCCGAGACGCTGGTCGGCTTGGCATTCTTCGATCAAGGGGTTCCTCAGGAAGAGAAACAAAGGATGCGAGAGAACCTCGCCAAGCCGGCATCGAGGAAAGCGTTGAAGCGTCTGGAGGGGAAGACCGTCCTCGGCTCCTTCAAAGGAAAGAAGATTTCGGATTTCGTTACCTCGAGGACGAAGGATCTCTTCATCGCACTCGGGATCAACGGCGCCTTCGTCGAAAATCCCGCTTCGTCTTGGGAAAGCGACCCACACTACCAAGCAGGCCTAGCTAGGGTCCGCGTCCTGGCTGTGGTGAACGACTCGGCTGAATGGGGGATCGCTCTCATCGAGAAATTCAATACTGCCCTAACAACGAAGGAAGAATACAAACAGTACCTGCTGAAAGCAGTTTTCAAGAACAGGAAGGATTTTCCGAAGAAGCAGAAGGGGGAAATGATGAAGAAGTGATGAATCTGTGCTCTCTGACGTAATGCGTGATTTCTCGGGACCCCTTATTTTTGTCGAAGGAGTCTCATTTTTGGCCAGGAGTGATACATATGTAAAACGAACACGGGCATCTATGTGGATTAAAAATATAATGTGGTTCTCATTTATGAAACACCCTAATATATATATATATATATATATATATATATATATATATATATATATATATATATATATATATTAGGGTGGTCCATAATTTCACTTTTTAAAACTTTTAATGGTCCAACGGGCTAATGTTGTGGGCATTGGTGCGAGAGACAACATGGTTACCAGTTTTTAGTTTTTGGAGTTCCGGTAATATCCCCCCCCAAATTTATATGGGACCTAAAAATTTGACTGCGAAAACGAAAGTTTTTCCGCTTCTCTGTGAATAAACATATGACTATATTATTTTTTCTTGGTAATAATATATTATTTTAATTAATTATATATTCTAGGGGTGTTACCACCACCATGAAGCATCATCCCAGGCAGCTTCGCGGCGATGGGCTCGAAATTAGACCAGCTTATCAAGCCAGCTCCAATATATTTCGAGTGGGAACAAACCTGATTCCAGGTCCCCATCGTTTTTTTTTTTGCCATTTATTTTTAAACAAAAATGAATTCCTTTTACAATGATTAAAAACTTATACCAAAGTTTAATTAAAAAGATAAATACTTCTGCATAACATTACACAATAAACGTTCACTTAACATAATTATACATTTCTGCCAAAGATTTTCTCTTGAAGTCTGGAAGAAGGCGTCGATGTTGCTCTATAACTTTTACCAGAAATTGTTTTTGTGATTCATCATTAACAATTCTGTCTTTGAAATCTTCACTCAGCTTGATTGCTCTTTCAGCAGGATCATTCACAACTTTCATATTTTTGACAAAGTTCTCCATAACTGGAAAGATTTGCGATTTTTCCAAGAAGTAACAGGTTCATTTAGCCAGTCACCACTAGTACCCAAGCATTGGAAAACAACTGAAGAACCCTTACCACCTAACTGACACAGCTTAGTTGTATTTGTTAGCTTAGGGAAGATGTGGCTGACCTTTGGGAGGAGGGTGTTGCGGGTTGATTTGACAGACTTTCTTCATTGACTTTGCAATCAGACTTTTTTCTGCATCTGAAATTTGCCGGAAAACAAAGCAAGTGGTACTAGTTCCTCAGTCAGATACCATAGCTGACCATTTAATCCCTTAAGAGCACTGGATGCTACATCGTGATCATAATTTTTATATTCAATGAGTTCATTAAAAAGATTTAAATCGTTGACAGGTGCATCACAGGTGACGGAAGCAAGCAACCAAGGTTTTATATAGTAGAGGCAGTTGAATATGCACATTCTTTCTAGTTTTTCTATCATATTTGAATCATACCCAGCTTGATCAGAGAAACACCAGTGTTTGAGACGTTTTCCCCAAGAAGTAATAGAGCAACCTCGGCACATTCTCTGTAGTCGCCTCTGGGAAATAGAGGTGAACTGGCTGAATTAAGTGCCATCTTTTAGAAAATCTTTTACCTCAGAAGCTTTGGCTCTCAATTGGCGATTTTTAAATTTAGTGTTTTTGTTGGTAGTTTTGGGCCAAATATTAATCTGAAGCTTTTAAACATTTCATTTTCAGAGGACGTTGTACTTCCGAAGACATTTGTATAGACTGAGCACAAAATGCGCTCGTATAGATGATGTCTACATGCTAGCCACAGTAATTGAGACCCAATCATTTCTTCTAGGATCTTACATGCTCCCTGTCTCCATCCAGAATTCGATGCTGTTGTATCAAAAACCATACCGCGAATATTTTTAGCAATATTCCATTCAGAGATAGTTCTGAATACACATTCGGCCTGTGTCTTGCCCTTGCTATTATCTATAGTTGGGATTGATAAAATGTTGCCTTCTTTTAAACCCGGAGAACCAGAAACAATGATTGCCATTCTTTCTTCCTTTTTGTCAGTTGTAGTTTTCAATATTAATTTACTGTCCCAGTGAACAATGCAATACTCTGGAGGATTGAATGATGCCGTAAGTTGTTTTGCACTAGATGCTCTCGTATTTTTACATGAACGTTTAGAAGTAGACTTTGACAGGCTCATGTCATGCATATTTATATTTAATTCTGAGGCAACTGCTGCAGCGTAAACTGTTCTTTGGCTATGCGAGAGATTTAGCCTATCAGCCGTGTCAGAAACCATTTGAGAATCGAAAATGCGGATTCTTTTTTTAGGATTTCTTTGAGCCGAAGGTTGAAGTCGGAATCATTTGATTCATTACTTGATTCATCATTATCTATAGGAATGTCATCATCAGGTGGGATATTCATTTGTTCACCACTGGGTCCTGCATCCATGTCTGCTAAGAGTTTTTCTTTTCTCTCTACGTCATGTCGAATTCTTTGGTTTCGTCTTTCTGTCCGAGTTACATAAGACTTATCAAGGCTGGAGACGTACATATTCCGAATAGTTCTTTGATCTTCAAGGAATTTTATATCTTCGCTTTTGTTTCTTGTTGTTCTCATTCTGTCTTTCATTATTGTTTCAATAGCATCTGCTACCGATATATCCAATGGCATATCTAATTTTTTACAACAAAATATCCTTTTTATCTTCGAAAGTATTCCTGTTTTTGTGTTTTTTCAGTGTTTCATACTCATTAACTAAAGTCAGAATCTGTTCTTTTGGTCTTCTGCTTTTGGAAATATCTTGCGTTTTAATGCCAGCTAAGTCCCAGAATTTTTTAACTTTATTAAGTACAACTGTTCAGCCTCTTCTTTATTGTTCATAACCATATCATTTCTATTTAAATGATAGAAATGCTGAAGTGCATCTGATTAGGATGGTAGCTGGAATAGTCCTGTAGGAATCAGTTCATCTTTAAGATTACCAATAATTGGATCATAACTGCTTTTTCTTAACTTTATATTTAATTTCTTAGGAGTAGCCATGATATTCATTTAAAATAAGATTAGAATCAACCAAGTGAAAAATACATCATATACTATATACATCATTGGATATCCGAAAAACATAAAATATTGGCTCAATCAGCTGTTATAGAACATTTCTATGTATACTATTACGAATAAATAATCAATTTATACACCAAAATGTGCAAAGTTGATTTCTGAATAAATTGATATGTAATATGTAAGCTTTTATTTAAGATTAAATATGATTAATCTTAAAAAAATGCTTAAAAGATGTCGTTTTTACTCAGTTTTTTACTATGCAATATAAATTGGGGATGGGGATGGGGGCTGATATTACCGGAACTCCAAAAACTGGTAACCATGTTGTTTCTTGCACCAATGCCCATAACATTAGTATGTTGGACCATTAAAAATTTTAAAAAGTGAAATTATGGACCACCCTAAATTTTATATATATATATATATATATATATATATATATATATATATATATATATATATATATATATATATGTTTTGTAAAAATTGGTTGTTGCCAATGTGCAGGCAGTTTTTACATAGTGGAGCCACCTCGATGGGCCGAAGTGGTCCCTACTGAGCCCACTATAAAAATTTCATATGTTCTTATGTTCTTTGTGGTTCGAAACCCACGTAAAATTGTAGGTCCCCTCCGCCACCACGGAGGACATGCACAATACACAATTACGAACACAGGTAGACCAGCCATGAGTGGATCCTAGGGTCTTTGTTGGTCTGAAACATTATAACATTATTATAACATTATATATGCGTGTGTGTGTGTGTGTATATCCGCACTTTTTATTTTAGTGATAATATAGTATATACTGTATAATATATACTCGTAATAACGAACCAAACTGAGATCTATAGGCTTATTTAGGCTAGCAACAGTATAGGCTTATTTAGGCTACTCGTAGCTATCACATATCGTACGAGTAGTGACCATGGCTGCGCCGCTTTCAATTTGAACTCTGGAAGAACAGAGATCTGTGGTTCGTTTTTTGTGGGCAGAAGGTGTGAAAGAAGCTGAAATTTACACGCGTTTATGTGCTCAGTATGGGAATAATGCGTTACCACGGCGAAGTGTGTACGAGTGGAATCAAATGTTCAAGGAAGGTCAGACATGTGTGAGAGATGCTCAGTGCTCAGGACGACCGTCAACATCAACCAGTGGTGACAAGCAGGAAGAAGCCAGAGCCATGATTTTCGATGACAGAAGATAAACAAAAGAAATTGCATCTACATTAGACATCAGTCAAGGGTCTGCCTATTCGATAGTTCATGACATTCTTGGCTTTCAAAAGGTTTGTGCAAGATGGGTGACCAAACAGTTGACAGAAGAGCACAAGCGTAATCGTATGGACGTCTGCTCTCGTCTTTTAGCGAAGTATCATAATGAAGGTGAAAACTTTTTGAGCGCATTATCACCGGAGATGAAACCTGGATCCATCACTATGAACCAGAAAGTGAACCAGAAAGCAAACGACAGAGCATGCAATGGAAGCATCCAACATCTCCCGTCGCAAGGAAATTCAAAGCGCAGCCGTCAGCAGGTAAAGATATGCTAACACTGTTTTGGGATACACGAGGCCCTAACCTTGAACACTATCTAGAGCGTGGAACTACAGTAACAAGTGCATCGTATTCTGACATGCTTCGGAATGAGTTAAAGCAAGCAATTCGCACAAAACGGAGAAGGAGATTGTCGGAAGGTGTTATTCTATTACACGACAATGCGCGCCCTCATTCCGCTGCACAGACTAGAAAATGCCTTCAAGAACTTAAGTGTGAAGTTCTCGACCATCCAGCCTACAGTCCAGGCCTGGCACCTTCGGACTTTTACTTGTTTGGACCACTAAAAGACGCTTTGAAAAGTCAGCGATTCCAAGGCGATGATGACCTGAAGGAGGCGGTGCATGACTGGCTACAGACACAGCAAAAAACATTCTTTTGTGATGACATTAGGAAGCTTATAGATCGCTGGACTGAATGTATTGAGAAACAGGGAGACTATGTTGAGAAGTAATGTGTTTATAATCTATTAGATGTGAAAAAAAATTGTAAAACTAAAAAGTGCGGATATTTATTGAATTACCATCGTGTGTGTGTATATATATATATATATATATATGTGTGTGTGTGTGTGTGTGTGTGTGTGTGTGGGTGTGTGAGTAATTTAGTTGTGGACTGGATGTCAGTTAGTTTTTCAACATCTGCGGATGCGGATGCGGATTTTTAATTTCAATATCCGCGGATGCGAATATTTAGTTAATCTATCAATATAATATAGAATTACGAATATACGACATAATTTTTCAAATTTCGTGATATTACTATTATGGCAGGCAATGCATCAGAATTAAAATTAATATTAATGTTTTCATTATTATAAAAATAATAACTTTCTTAAGAGTTTCAACCATCGAAAATTCAATGAAACAAGTTTCATTCAATTTTTAGTGTTACCAGGTATTTATATTTTAAGGTTTATGTATTTGTTTGTTCATTAATAACACTGGCCAACAAAATGAAACTTTTTTTTCTCATCACAAACATGATCACACTTTTCTTAATGCATTTTTCGCGCTGATTCCGAATCTGGTTTTATTGTTTTTCTAGCACGTATAGTTATATAGATACACTGGTTTTGATATTTTTAAGTTTTTTATATTGCTATAAGAAAATTTATGGATGTATAGACCACACTTAGGAATGCTAAACAACAAATACATCATATACCTTATTCAATGTACTTATAAATAAAGAATATATACATTATTTTACTAAAAGCGCTGTGAGTGTGATTTCCTTTTGTAAATTTGGCCTGGATTGTCACGATACAGCATCCAACAATGCTCCGCCATCATGCTTTCATTCCAATATCCTTGGTAGCGCTTCTCCATCATCTGAATATCTTGATGGAAGCGCTCTCCTTGCTCGTCACTCACTGCACCAAGGTTTTCAGGAAAGAAATCTAAGTGGGAATGCAGGAAGTGAATTTTTAACGACATTCGACACTCCATTTCTTTGAAGGCATCAAGGAGGTTCTTGACTCCATCCTTATACGTAGGTGACTTGTTGCTTCCAAGAAAGTTTTCACATATCCATTTGAACGCCAGCCAAGCCTTCAATTCCAGCGGACTTAGGACTTTTTCAAATTCAGTGTCATTAAAAACCTCCCTTATTTGTGGCCCAACAAAAATTCCTTCCTTCAATTTTGCTGCAGTAACCTTCGGAAATTTCCTTGAAAGGTATTGGAACCCTTCAGAATTGACTTTACCCATTGCTTTAACAAAATTCTTCATTAAACCAAGTTTAATGTGAAGAGGTGGCAGATAGATGTTTTGGGGATCCACTAAAGGGACAGACTGGACATTGCTTATCCCTGGGACATATGTATACGTAAGTGGCCAGTCACTTTTGGTGTAATGTTCTATAGTGGCGCGACTGTCCCACAGGCAAAGGAAACAACAAAATTTTGTGAATCCTGACTGCATACCCATAAGCATTCCTATAACTTTTAGATCTCCACAAACATTCCATTGATGACTGTCGTATTTGATTGCCTTAAGTAGTATATCCATATTGTCATATGTCTCTTTTAGATGGACGGAATGGGCAATGGGGATGGATGGCATTATATTACCATTATGCAAAAGAACTGCTTTCAGGCTTCTCTGCGACGAATCAATAAAGAGGCGCCACTCAGCTGCCACATACGTCTGAGATATGGATGTAAATAGTCCATTGATGTCATGGCAATAACAGAGAGGACCGTCTACTGAAAAGAATGCTGTTAATTCAAAATTCCGCTTTCGGTAGTAACTAATACGAACATTGTTCTCAAGTAAATTGTTCTCCTTTAGTCTTGAGGCGAGAAGCTCTGATTTCTCTTTAGACAGCGATAAGTCTCTAACAAGATCATTCAACTGTCCTTGGGTTAACTTTTTAGGCTCTAAATGTCTACCTTCAAAAGTGTACTCTGGTTCTGTAGATGGTCCGGAAACGCCAGTTGCACCTTCATCACTTTCCATGTCATCTATGATAGAATCTAGCCTATCACTTGGGGGAATTGGAATGGGCAATGTTTCATCATGTTTTACTGGTCTACGTGCTGAATCCAAGTTTGGATATACAATCTGGTGTTTGTTCTTGGCAGAAAACCCCATTAAGTTCACACTACAAAAATAACAGTCTTCATGATGATCTCTCGGCTCCCTCCATATCATGGGTATGGCAAATGGCATTGAAGCTTTTTGTTAAGCCAATCACGTAATCCATTTGAACAGCCAGAACAGATTTGATGTGGCGCCCATGGTTTATCTTGGTCACCTAGATGGCAACCAAAGTATAGCTTGTATATTTTCTTAATGTCGGTTGTAATACTTCGTCGCTGTGTTTTAGTTGTCAACTGGCCGCATACGAAACAGTACTTGTCGGGGTCATTCTTACATTGTCGAGGCATGTTGACTGACCTGAGCAAACTATAAATTAAAAAAAAATGTACACCAACTTGACACAACAAGTTCTTGGACTGGACTGATCTTTTGACACACAAAGCACGGCGTTGTTGCCTGAATCACAATGCTGCTAGACGTAAAAGCTCACCTGAAATACATAAGATGTATAATTAAGATAATTGAAATAAATAAGATGAATAAACTAAAAAAACACATAAAATAAACACAATCAAATGTTGAAATATTAGTATTTTGCCTATTTAAAATGGTTAAATCTGTGTAGTTATATATATGCCTTCATCTTGAAAACTGTACGTGCTAGAAAAAATCTGAATCCAGTTTTGGAATCAGCGTGAAAAATGCTATCCAGCCACCACAAATTTTACTCTGATGAAAAATCTTTGTTGACCAGTGTAATTAATACTTTACATGAAATGTGCATGACTGGGCCTCATAAGCTACTTTATAAGCTAATTTAATTGTAAATTGCATAATTTATTAGAGGTAATATCCAGATAACATCCGCAGTCAGAAGTGAGGAAGCAGAAGCGGATGTTAAAAATGATACGGATATCCGCAGATACGGATGCGGATGCAAATATCCGGTCCACAACTAGTGTGTGTATATATATGTGTGTGTGTGTGTGTGTGTGTATATATATAGTGTGTGTGTATATATGTATATATATATATATATATATATTATATATATATATATATATATACAGTATGTTATATATACTGTTATCTACGTTATCGACCCCATTCATAATTTTTGAAAACCTGGATTAGATCACCCCTTAGCCTCATAGTCACGAGTGTAGTCAATTTTAACTCCTGAAGCCTATCCTCGTACGACTTTGACCTAAGCGACGGAATCATCTTAGTTGCTCGTCTTTGAACTCTTTCGATTTTGTCTATACTTTGCGCATATGCGGATTCCAAAATTGGATCGCGTACTCCAAATGGGGTCTAACTAATATTTATAAAGAGGAACTATAATATCGCGCGATTTGTACTCAAAATTCGAGCTATAAAACCTAACACTTTGTTCGCTTTATTGACGCGCTGTACTTTGTTTCGCTACTTTTAAATCACCAGTGACTATAACTCCTAAATCTTTTTCCTGCTCTACGCTTCAACTCTTCCCTGACATACTATACGCAAAATTACCGTTACGCGAACCTATTATAAAATTTTGCACTTATCGACGTTAAATCTCATTTGCCATGTGACTGACCAATCAACGATTTTATTCAGATCTTCTGGATTTTACCTCTATCTTCGTCATTAATCGCCCCTACCACCCAGCTTCGTGTCATCCGCAAACTTTGAAACTGTACTGACTAGGCCGACATCTAAATCTTTAATATATATAAGAAAAAGCAAGGAGCACAATACAGAACCCTGAGGAACGCCACTCGCTACATTAGCCCAACACAACTCCGCTCCATCAAAGACCACCCTCTATTTCCTACCTCGCAACCACTCTTCTATCCAATTTATTACTACACCCCTAATTCCATAAGCCTTAGTTTTTTCAATGAGTCTTTTGTGCGGCACGGTGTCAAACGCTTTTTGAAAATCTAAATACACTACATCAACCGCAAGATGACTATCGTAAACGTCAACCACGCTTTGAAAAAATTCTAAAAGATTAGTTCAAGATTTGTTTCGCCTAAAACCGTGCTGTGTATTTCTAAGTTATGCAATTCTAAGTTTTCGACTATACGATCCCTAATTATTGATTTCAGTAGCTTACCTACAACAGACGTTAAACTGACTGGCCTATAATTTCCCGCCGCACCTTTATCGCCTTTCTTAAAGATAAGTGTTAAGTTTGCTAACTTTAAATTATCTGGTACACACCCCTCAGAAATAGAAGCATTAAAAATCGTTGTTAGCGGCACAACAATGCTATTTTTTTAATTCTTTTAGTTGTATGGGATATATGGAATCCGGTGCCGGTGGTTTACGCATTTTCATTTTTAGCAATATAACGCATTACCTCCCCTTCACTAACCACAATATTATCCAAAATATTACCATTATCAAAAGGTATTATGTCTATGACCGTAGTGATATTCGTTCTATCTTCTATAGTAAAAACTGACGTAAAAAATTCGTTTCCTTGTTTTCAGAAACTAGCTCTCCGTTAACATTTTTCAACGGCCCCAAGACACTTTTTACTGGATTTCTATTGTTGACGTATTGAAAGAATCGCTTGGGGTTTTCTTTACCGTCACGAGCTATGGAGATTTTCGCGCTTGGACTTTTTTATTACACTTTTCGCTTCACGCCTTAGAGATATGTAGTTGTTTCGTAACCACAAATTGTTTTTATCGCACTTATGTAGCGTATAAGCCCTATCCCTACACTTTTTAATGTCTCCTACTCTAGAAGTAAACCACAAGGGCTTATTGTTTACTTTTGCACGCTTAATTTTTTACGGTACGCATTCCTCATTTATAGTCCTAAATACTATTTCAAACGATTCCCACATTAGTTTTCCGTTGGAGATCCCCATTACGTTTTCCCAATTGACGTGAGACAATTCATTTCGAAATTTACAAAGGTCTGCGAGCTGGAAGTTAGATATTTTCGTCGAGTTAGCTGGTTTCGAGTGACTTACTGAGAGGACAAACTCTACCATATTGTGATCGCTATTGCTTAAAAGTGATTAGCCTATCATCCGTAGTTATTACTAAATCTAAAATACTGTCCAACCTCGTAGGTTCCCCAACCTTTTGAATAAGAAAGCTATCCTCGAGAAAATTAACTAAACGATTACCTTCCGTTCTCCCTGAATTGTATCGTAATTCACGTTGGCGCAATTAAAGTCACCCATAACTAAAGCCTGCTCACTACCTATTATTCTCTTTAGTTCACGATATAACGCTTCGTCCGTATCAGCTGTTTGATTAGGGGGCCTATATATATAACCGCAACAAGAAGTTTGAAATCGTTCAATTTAAGTTCTGCTATAGTCGAATCTATTGGTTCTGGAATTGTGTGCTTTACTTCTATAACGTTCGCAATATTATCTTTGATATACAACATAACACCGCCTCCTCGCCTACCTATTCTGTTTTTAACAAAAAGTCTATAACCTCTAATTTGATACTCCCCTACAAAGTCACGTGTTTCAGTGCTAAGCCACGATTCATTTATCGCAATTAAATCAGTCATTACAAGCAATTAAAGAAAAAAATTCGTTTATTTTATTTCAAGGCTACGAGCATTTAAGGATAGAACCTTCAAACTCTTTGTAATTGCGACACCTACGCGAGCGCAGGGGAAATTTGTGGAATTTACGCTGGGACCGTTCGAGTTACGGCAACCTGAAAAGAAGAGACAGTATTATGAAATAGTTTTCCTAAGCGCGCAGCTCCAACGTCATTAAGATGAAGTGCATCTCCGAGTAACAAGTCCCTTCTGCCGTAGAAACTGTTCCAAAAATTCGCAAAATGCACTCCTTCCTGTTGGCAAAGAGACTAGGTTATTGTTGATATAGGTCGCCTTGCTGTAGAAATCGCTACGTTGGATAATTCGAGGAAGTATACCTGTTAAAACAATCTTATTAGTTTTTTCCTTTAATCGCTCTAGTAAGTCCCTGTACCTAGCCAGCAGTTCCGATTTAGAATTTAAAACGTTATTAGTACCGACATGAATAACATACGTTGTGTCCTCGGCGGTACCGTCTGTAAAATGGTCAACACTATTAGTTATATCCTCCACCCTTGCACCAGGGTAGCAGTACCGGCGCCTACGACGAGGATTTCTCCCACAGAATTCCTCGAGCAGCCCTCGAACAATGGAATCGCCAACGAGTCTATTTCCGGTTCATCAGCATCTTCGAAACCTAAAACAGAAAACTCATTGTTTGTTATTACTGGTAGACAAGTCTTAGGTTTCCTCAGTGGGTCTCCATTACGCACTTGAACGAAGGGTTGGGAACTGGGGGAAGAGAGAGGGTTATTAGTATTATTTATATTATTAGTAGAAACTGAGGCAGGAGGGGTCGTAACTGGAGTTTCAAGGGATTCTAATTTTGCCGTCAGGAGCATCACGCTTTCTTCAAGCCTCACTCTGGCCTCCCTCTCACGTTCTAACTCGTTCCTCAGGACTTCCATGCTTGAGCAGCAGCTGCAAACTAAATGTTCATTATTATTAGCCAAATTTCCCTTCACAGCGAATGCAAGTACTTGACGGGGGTGCCATGTTCTTAATTAGTTAAAAAACAAAACACAAAAACAAAACACGAGCGTTTGGAAATTAATAAATTACAACGTAGGTCTACCGCGAGCTTATTGTGCCGTCACCTGCGCAAACTCGCAGAAATATTCTTGAAACGCAGAAACAGGTTCTTGTAACAATTTTTTACTAAATGAATATATAATTAAGCTACCGACGAAATATCTGTTGAAGAAAAAGTATTAAATGAAACTTATCTGTCCGCTTTTCGACCGACTTTTTTCCTTTTTTATCACGGTGGGTGACCACACTCTACTTGATCTCTCAAAGGAAGGGAAAATGAACCTTATGAAACCTCGTTTTCTGATAGATTTGAAAAACAAAAAAGGCAAACCAAGTGAATTTCAACCTTATGAAACCTCGATTAGTAATAGATTCGGGAAACAAACAAGGCAAGCCACGTGCACTAGCCTTGGTTTAATCAAATAATATAGTAATGAGTAAAGTCAATAAATGAAATATATTCTTTAATGAATGATTTGTTACACGAAGTAATTTAGTTAAGAATGCACCAAACACTATTTTTTTTTATAGACACTTCAACGAAAACCACTTATTCAATTGGTAATACTGGACACTCGATAAAACACGTCTGTTCACAAGGAAAGACTGATCATAGATGAGAAAGACTAATCATATATGAAAGACTGATCATATATGAGAGACTGATGTATGTATATATATATATATATATTATATATATATATATATATATATAAGGGTGTCTCTTATTGGGTAGTCAAAAATTGAAATGTTGCATTATTTTATCTGCGCCCCCTAAAATAGTTCCATTTAGCATAAAAACTAAAACTTGAAAGTTTGACACAAATTGGCTCATATTTAGGGGTCGCCCCGGCTAATAAAAATGGTGACCATGGCATAATAGCTCCTGACATATGATTATGCTCATTATACACGTAATTCCTTCCTTCTTTTTTTAGTTTGATTCGTTTTTATAAGTATAGGCCTTCTTATTTATCATTGATCCTTTTCTAACCTATCCTTGATGTTGTTATAATCCATCCTTTGGTCCTCAATCCTTCTTTATCCCAATCCTTTTTCTCCTATCCAAAATCCTTCCTGGCTCTTTTTTATATACAATCAGCAATGAAGCATTGCTACAAAAAAAAACCATTAGTTTATTATATAGAGATAAATTCAAAATGCCAGTGCTATTTACATACTTTAATTACTTTAATTAGCATTATTTCCTTATACAACATTTATTTAATATACAATGATTATACAATATAGTGTATTTTAAGGTGCGACCTCATTGATGGTTATTTTTTGAGAAGAACAGTTTTTGATGGAACTGGGTGACTCTGGCGGTGTTTTGCAACAATTTGGAGCAGGAACTGGAGCTGCTCTTCCCCCACTGTCAATTTCTTATTCAGCTCTTGAACTAAAGCTACTGCACGTTCTGCCCGGTCATTTACAACAGATAGAACTGCAACAATAGCTCTGGCCCTTAAATATTCACAGTTGGATGTCCAAGTGCTGGGTACCTTGTTCAGAAATCCTTCCGGCAAATTCAGCTTAGTAAAGAATTCTCTAGTATTTCTTGTGACAAGTTCGTGTAGTCCTTCACCAGAGCAGAATGTCGATTCAGGAATCCGAGGACGCTTGGGTGGTCTATCAGTGGACTCATCTTCTAATGCCTTTACCATGCGTTTCTTTACATCTGTAGTAATTCGCTCATCAAAGAAAGCAAGACCAACTGCTTCTTCAGACAGGTACCATAAGTGGTTAGAGAGCTTTTTTTTAGTTGCATCAGAAATCTTTTTGTTAGGATAATTAATCAATGACCTCATAAGGAGCCAGTCATTAAATGGGGTTTCAATAGGGAGTGAGGATGTTGTCCAAGCCTTCATATAGATGAGAACAGAAAAAAGGGAAAGATCTCGAATTCCTCGTTCTTCAGTCTTAGTCATCTTGAACTGGTTTCGAAAAAGCCACATCTTGATAGAATAGAGCGCTTTGGACATCCAGCGAGCTCGATGCATGGCACCTGGTGCACGAAACTTGATGCCTTTATTGGGGACACCTCCAAGAAAGATGATGGACAGATCCAAAAGTTCTTGATAATCATCCCGTAGCATAGGTGCCTGGGATCTAGCAAACTGAATTAGTTCAGTTTTAGACTGGATAATTGCTTCTTTAGTAATCGTGTCTGTCTCACCTGTTTGGAACTGGCTTTGATCAACAGAAGTCCAATTGTCACGAAAACGCTTAAAGATCAATATCTCTGGACCAGTTGATGTAGATCCCAATGTTGCTTCAAATGCAGCTCCCAACAATAAATCTAAAACATGGTGTCTACAAGGCAAGTACAAAACATCATGTCCCAATTTTAACGTTAAACTTTACCGTTACATGAGATACATTAATGGATTAGGTTTGCATAATCAATAACGGCCCAAATAATGTAGAAGTTGTAGACAAATGCATATGGAAATATACTCATAAATTTGAGGCTGCAACATCATAAAGACAGAGGCTGCAACAACTGAGCGGAAGCCTTTTTTATTTTTCTCCTTCTTTTCCTTTAATTACTACTTCATTCTCAAAAACGTTATTGATATAGGTTCACAAATACTAATTACCACAATATTGTAGCTAAAACAACAGAAAATTTGACAAAATCAGCGACTATAAAAACACCAGCAGCAACGAAAACAACAGCGCGTGCTTGTAGAGCGTGCAGACGAAACCACGTGATTCGAAGCGTCATTGTAATTGGGTAATAATGACAGCTCTGACCGGAGCGCATTAGAAGGTTCAAAAAGTAAATTAGCATAGAGTTTTAGCCTTGTAGGTATATTGATACATGTAAGCTGGGCTTACGAAAAATGTTTTTGTTGTTATAACTAACTACAGGGATATTTTTATAAAAAATAATAAATTTCTGCTCAAACACTGCACAAAAACCCCCGCACCCCTCTAGTGACGCCACTGATAGAAACACAGATCATGAAACATGTCAGGTAAAATTTCCATTGAACTAAATTAAATTCTTTGTGACAAATAGCAACATTGTTTAAAACTTCATAATATGTGTATAAGAGCATAAATTCTAATGTTTTCATTAAATTCATTAATTTTTTTCAAACACTAATAACAAAATCAGTATAAATAATTGTGAAAAATATAAATAACAGTTTATTATCTGATAATAGCAAAAAAGAAGTATAGTGATACACAGTTACACACCTTTTACTTATGACAGCAGAACACTGAATGATGACAAATAAACAATTGCAACATAATCTGGAGCATTCTTGATGAAACATGTTTAAACAGGTTGATCTTGTCTTATCAAGCAATATTTTCAGCTACAAACTTGACAATTATCTATAATATATTCATTTAATTGAATTCATCATAAATATGATGATTAATTAATTAAAAACATATGTTTAGAATACTTGACAACTGCTAGTAATTTCAAATATTAATTGCATAAATAATAGCTATATTTTATGAACTTTAATAAGCGGGGGCGACCTCTAACAATTGTTCAATCCAAAAAACATTTTATATGTGATGTTTTTTCAACCAATGGAACTGGTTGAGGGGGCACAACCTAAAAAAATCAACACTTCGAAAATAATAGACACCCTTATATATATATATATATTATATATATATATATATATATATATATATATATATATATATATTATATATATATATGTCTTTTTGGAAACTCAGAAAAATTCAATGATAACCAACACGGGTTTCGGTCAGGCAGATCATGCCTATCACAACTAATGGAACACTACAACAACATTATTGATTCACTTGAAAGTAATGAAAACTATGATGTACTATACACAGACTTTGCTAAAGCGTTCGACAAGTGTGACCACGGAATCATAATACATAAACTGAAGTATATGGGAATAACAGGAAAAGTAGGGAAATGGATATATAATTTCCTTAGCGAGCGGAGGCAAGTCGTTACAGTACAAGGAGTATCTTCATCGGAATCAGAGGTCCTCAGCTCGGTACCACAAGGAATAGTATTAGCTCCACTACTCTTCATAATCATGCTAACTGACATACTGTAGATGAGGACGTTACCAGAGACAGCACAGTAACATCCTTTTCCAGTAGAAAAATAAGAAACCCAGAAGATATATGATCTCTACAAACTGACATAAACAAAATCTACAGGTGGACGGAAGACAACAATATGAAGTTTAACACCGAGAAATTTCAGCTATTACGGTACGGAAAAAGAAAAGACCTAAAGTCCAGGGAATATTATTCCCCAAATGGACAGGAAATTCAGAGAAATTCCAGAGCAAAAGATTTAGGGGTTGTAATGACAGATGATGCGAAATTCGAAACACAAAATAAGATAGCAGTAAACAGAGCAAAGAGAATAACGGGTCAGATATTGAGAACCTTTAAACGAAGGGATAGGAATGTAATGATTCCTCTACTGAAAACCCTGATCATACCCAAATTGGAATACTGCTCGGTCCTAACATCCCCATATAAAAAAGAAGACATTAGACAGCTGGAGGGGATCCGAAGAAGCTTCAAAGCCAAGATCAATGGGTGCAAAGAACTAAATTACTGGGAAAGGTTACGAGAACTAGACCTATATTCACTGGAAAGGAGAACACACACACACCATTATTTACACTTGGAAAATAATGGAGAAACTAGTCCCTAATCTTACTCTGAATCCCATAACTCCCCAAACAACGGTGGAAGGTAGAAACGGTAGACTGTGTCGTATTCCCAAATTGAAGGCGAGACAGGGAACATCCTTAACCCTGAAAGAAAATAGTTTTGTAGTGAGAGGACCAAAACTGTTTAATCAGTTGCCCAAAGACTTAAGAAACACGAAGGGAGTTGCAGTGGAAATCTTCAAAAGAAGAATAGACGCCTGGCTCAGAACAATCCCCGATGAGCCGGGCGTACCTGGCTATGTGAGGTGGAGAGCGCAAGAATCCAACTCACTCACTAGTTCACCAGGCCAACTCGAGAGGAGGGGCGACGAGCTTGACCTTCGCGACGTGAGAAATCATCGAGCGGAACCTTTGTAAGGTTGTAAGGTAAGGTAAGGTATATATGTGTGTTTGTACATATGTATATATATATATATGTGTGTATGTATATATAGTATATATCTATGTAAATATATATATATATATGTGTATATATACACATACACACATAGATATATATGTACACACACACACACACATATAGATATACACACACACACACACACACACATATATATATACACACACACATAGATACACACACATATAGATACACACACACACATATAGATACACACACACACACATATATATATATACACACACACACATATATATATATCTATATACAGTATTATATATATATATGTATAGAAACGACGTAAGTATAGAGGAGCGTTCTGCACACGAGGAAGAGAAATAACGAACAAATGAAAAATGAGGTACCCGCCCGGGAATCGAACCCAGGATCTTCCAATTGCCGGTCAGATATGCTATCCACTACACCACAGGCCTCGATCAGTCAGAAGTAGTAATTCTCCTACATAGGGCAGAAACCAATGCCCTAAGAGGGCACCCTCGCAAATCGTGAATATGTACATTTAACTGCAATGACCACGCAGTATATTAATGTATAGAAACGACGTAAGTATAGAGGAGCGTTCTGCACACGAGGAAGAGAAATAACGAACAAATGAAAATGAGGTACCCGCCCGGGAATCGAACCCAGGATCTTCCAATTGCCGGTCAGATATGCTATCCACTACACCACAATGTCTTTCGATTCTTGAGATAATTTCTCCGGTCTTCCTCCTCGAAATTCTGTTTCACAATCTTCAGGATTCTTATTCCAATTCCTTTTGACAAAGTCTTCTGATCTTTTTAATCTCTCAGCCACCCAGTGTCGAATTATGAAAGTTGCACCAGCTTCCTTTGCTTCACGAAATGTGACAGCTCGAATGCGGTCAAGAACTCGCTTTTTCTCTGAATCGTTCAAAATAGATGATGCCATGGTTTCTGTGGGGAAAAAATGGTAAGAATTAAAATCACAGGAATAGAATATAATGGTTTTTACTCAGATTTTAACGCTCTTTCAAGTGGTCTCGCCGGTTTTTATCTATCTCTTCTAGTTTTTGCTCTACAGGGGGGGGGGCAATCATTTCCTGACACCTCGTCACCCGGAGAAAACTGTCCACCACCGCCTCCTCCGCTCGCTTTTGACGGCCGAAGCCGCCGGGGAAGAGGCCGAGTCTACCTTGCTTCCTTATATATATTCACAACCGTACTTACGTCGTTTCTATACATTAATATACTGCGTGGTCATTGCAGTTAAATGTGTATATATATATATATATTATATTATATATATATATATATATATAATATATATATTATATATATGAAATAGGATCCCTCCTAAGGAGACGTAGTTTTACATTTAGGATAAAAACGAAGACGTAGAGCAAAAAAGTCATTATATTTGGCTGCAGCCGACGTTTCGGGCAACTCTACCCATTTTCAAGGCCTAATAAATAAAAAGCTAAAATTAATGCATGACAAAAATATATGAATGTCAAAAACTAAAACTAATTTACAGTACAGAATAAAACCACTTCAAGAATAAAAATTAAAAAGCATAAAACAAGCATAAGCCAAAAACAAAAAGTAAAATTTATATACATGACAAATATACACATGATAAAAATAAAACTTAAAAACTAAAAACATTCAAACAAATTAGTTAAAAACTTCACTAATAAAAAGTTAAATGAAAAAACGCAAAAGTGCACCAAACATACCATGCTCACTTGACAGCCACAAACAACTGAGGCGAAAAGGAGACAGGGTCAAGGGGGGGGGTTGATTAGTTTGTAGGTATTTTAATTAATATAAAGGGGGTAACAACTAGAATCAATATTTAAACTGGAGTTCAGAAATTTAATGCACAGAGATTCGTAAATGAGAGAGGACGGGCATTTTAATGATTTAAGAATTTTAAAGTTATTAACGGAAATATCAACCTTACACTTAACAGAATGATTTCTAATGGCAGACTGTTCCTTTTTAGATAAAACTTTCCCTGTCCTATGGCTAATACCCATATGGGAGCAAAATCTTGCCTGCAAAGAACGAACTGTGCTGCAACGTAGTTCCCCTGGGAACACCCAGGGCAGGTAAACAAAAATAAACGACAGAACAGTTCATCGCAGGGGGGATTTTGTCCTTACAACGGAAAAAACATTCAAGGGTATTATTATTTACAAAAGCAACCTCAAATCAGTGTGAAAATAAAATTTCCTCACCACACTCAACAATTGCTTTTTCACAAAAGTGTTAAAATGGTAGAGGTCAGGTAAAACAAGATATTTACAATTCTTAGGAACATCATACGTTGGGATAAGGTTGGGGGAATAAACATTATTAAGAAATTTACCAATAATACCTTGTACAAGATCCCGTGGAAAACCATTTTTAAAGAAAAAATCAGTAAGGAATTCAAACTCATTATGAAGCAGAGCAAAGTTTGAGCAAATATTATAAGCTCTATGCACTAAAGTGCGAATGGAACTTAGTTTGTAATTAAAATCGCAAAAACTATAAAAATTAAAACCTAAACCCGTAAAAGTAGGCTTCCGGTATGTCGAAGTTAAAACAGTCGAGCCTGATTTGGAAACCAAAACATCAAGGAAAGGAATAGAACCTTGAACTTCCTATTCCTGCGTAAATATAATGTTCTTATGCAGTGTGTTCAGAAAATTTAAAAACTGAACTGATTGATTATCCGTTTGGAATAAAGCAAACGTATCATCAACATAACGTCTGCTGTACAATTTCGGCTTAAGGTGAGGGGGGCACTCACAGAAGGCCCTTTCCTCAAGATGAGACATGAAAATATTCGCAAAACGGGACCTAAGCGGCTCCCCATCCCCACTCCATCCAACTGACGGTAAACTACCCCTTGAAAACTAAAAAAGTTATCCTTGACTGCCAAATTCAGAAGCTGCTCAAACTGTGCTCTGCCAAAGCCGTGAAAAAGTGAGTCCGGCTGTGGAAAAGCTTTATTTAAAATAATTGTAATGGTCTCATCCAAGAGGACATATTCTTTCCGATTCATTAAAATTTGTTAAGGTAGATGAACAGGCTTCTAAAATTATTCAGCGATTGGAAGACAAGGTTAACCGTGTTTTGCTTAAGCTTAAACATGATTGTGTTATTAACTCCTCCACTTATGATGAACTGTACGTTTCAGGCTCTTATTTGGGCCTTATGTATGGTCTGCCTAAGGTTCATAAAGTCGGTGTTCCATTGCGCCCAATTTTAGCGTCTTATCCTTTGGCTAATTACAAACTTGCCAAATTTCTTGTCCCACTGTTATCATCATTTACTGTGAACTTGTACAGTGTTAAGGATAGTTTTTCTTTTGTGTCGGAAATTAAGAAGTTTAATATGAATTCTTTGTTTATGACAAGTTTTGATGTATCTTCCCTCTTTACAAATGTCCCCTTGGATGAGACCATTACAATTATTTTAAATAAAGCTTTTCCACAGCCGGACTCACTTTTTCACGGCTTTGGCAGAGCACAGTTTGAGCAGCTTCTGAATTTGGCAGTCAAGGATAACTTTTTTAGTTTTCAAGGGGTAGTTTACCGTCAGTTGGATGGAGTGGGGATGGGGAGCCCCTTAGATCCCGTTTTTGCGAATATTTTCATGTCTCATCTTGAGGAAAGGGCCTTCTGTGAGTGCCCCCCTCACTTTAAGCCGAAATTGTACAGACGTTATGTTGATGATACGTTTGCTTTATTCCAAACGGATAATCAATCAGTTCAGTTTTTAAATTTTCTGAACACACTGCATAAGAACATTATATTTTACGCAGGAAAAGGAATTCAAGGTTCTATTCCTTTCCTTGATGTTTTGGTTTCCAAATCAGGCTCGACTGTTTTAACTTCGACATACCGGAAGCCTACTTTTACGGGTTTAGGTTTTAATTTTTATAGTTTTTGCGATTTTAATTACAAACTAAGTTCCATTCGCACTTTAGTGCATAGAGCTTATAATATTTGCTCAAACTTTGCTCTGCTTCATAATGAGTTTGAATTCCTTACTGATTTTTTCTTTAAAAATGGTTTTCCACGGGATCTTGTACAAGGTATTATTGGTAAATTTCTTAATAATGTTTATTCCCCCAACCTTATCCCAACGTATGATGTTCCTAAGAATTGTAAATATCTTGTTTTACCTGACCTCTACCATTTTAACACTTTTGTGAAAAAGCAATTGTTGAGTGTGGTGAGGAAATTTTATTTTCACACTGATTTTGAGGTTGCTTTTGTAAATAATAATACCTTTGAATGTTTTTTCCCCCCTGCGATGAACTGTTCTGTCGTTTATTTGTTTATCTGCCCTGGGTGTTCCCAGGGGAACTACGTTGGCAGCACAGTTCGTTCTTTGCAGGCAAGATTTTGCTCCCATATGGGTATTAGCCATAGGACAGGGAAAGTTTTATCTAAAAAGGAACAGTCTGCCATTAGAAATCATTCTGTTAAGTGTAAGGTTGATATTTCCGTTAATAACTTTAAAATTCTTAAATCATTAAAATGCCCGTCCTCTCTCCGTATTTACGAATCTCTGTGCATTAAATTTCTGAACTCCAGTTTAAATATTGATTCTAGTTGTTACCCCCTTTATATTAATTAAAATACCTACAAACTAATTCAACCCCCCCCCCCCTTGACCCTGTCTCCTTTTCGCCTCAGTTGTTTGTGGCTGTCAAGTGAGCATGGTATGTTTGGTGCACTTTTGCGTTTTTTCATTTAACTTTTTATTAGTGGAGTTTTTAACTAATTTGTTTGAATGTTTTTAGTTTTTAAGTTTTATTTTTATCATGTGTATATTTGTCATGTATATAAATTTTACTTTTTGTTTTTGGCTTATGCTTGTTTTATGCTTTTTAATTTTTATTCTTGAAGTGGTTTTATTCTGTACTGTAAATTAGTTTTAGTTTTTGACATTCATATATTTTTGTCATGCATTAATTTTAGCTTTTTATTTATTAGGCCTTGAAAATGGGTAGAGTTGCCCGAAACGTCGGCTGCAGCCAAATATAATGACTTTTTTGCTCTACGTCTTCGTTTTTATCCTATATTATATATATATATATATATATATATATATATATATATATATGTGTATACATATATATGTATATGTTTATTTATATATATATATATAAGTTATATATTATATATATATATATGTGTGTATACATATATATGTATGTTATTTTTATATATATATATATATATATATATGAAAAAATGAACAATGAATAATTCCTATATAATCAAATATTCATTTTTACATTAGAACCAAAATCGCCTAACGCGAGTTTGGATTAAATTTTTATTTGTTGCTTTCTATTTTTGCATTTTCACAACCATGCGACCTACCATTTCCATGGTTTAGTCGAATCCATGTTGTGTTATGGAAGGTTCGTTGTGAGAAACGAATGTCCCTTAATTTCATTCCCTTAAAGTACAAACAAGACAATTGACGGTTTAGATCGTTTAAAATTTCCATCACAATATTACCCATATCTCCATTTTCCATGTATTATAGAACTTATTATAATTAATTATTGATGTCTTGCATCTAACCCTCATCCCTAAATTTTGTTAGATTATGCATGCACAAATTCGATGTGGTATGATTTGAACCTTTGTTTGTGCTTCTTTATTCATTTACTTAATTCTTCCCAAATGTACCAATTCCTAAATATTTACTCTATACTCGTATAAGTATACTTATTTAATTAATAGTTTCACTCACTCTTTGTACAATGGCTATAAACCTTTCCTTACTGTATTGCTCTAATTCATCTCTTCTAAATATTTCCAATAATGACTTGTACTGTACGTACGAATTAAATAACAATGGCATATTAAGTATGAATTAACGTATGGCATAATTTGTAAAACTATGACGTCATAAAGTAACTTCATTCTCTTCACGTTTTCCACACCTTGAATACTGAATCACGTGTTTAGTATGTGGATATCTTTCTATTAAATGTATGATGAATTCTTTAACATAATAATAAAAACTTTACACTCTATACGTCATTATTTATATGTTGTTCATTCATACATCCATATCTTATCTTGACCGTTATCTTTTATTAATTTTATTAATTATTCATTCAGCTCCCTATTGTCTACCTATTGTCAACCTTTTGTGTGACTACCAATGTGTGTACAAAACTTTATGCATTCGTGCATGTCCGCAAATGATCAGGATCACGTACGTAGTTACCTTACATGTAAATATGTTCACATGTATTCTTTTTATTTCTGTTCTTTAAATTAATTAATTTCTCGCAATACTCATAAATGCTTATGCAAGTGTTCGAATTCCGCTAACCACAGCGGAAGCGAGCGCTTCTGAGGTGAAAATTTCCTCTTGCTTGCTTCTAATCATAAAACATTATTATGTGTGTTATGTTTTATTTTATATATATATATATATATATATATATATATATATATATAGTATAAGCCCATGTACTTTGTGTTATACTCTTAACATCCTAATTGTCTATAAATATGTAACACTGTAAAAAAACTATAGTTAACTTTAATTATAATCAACGATAATAATTTAATATAATGTAAATGATGTACTTTAATGAAACTATAATTAACGATAATAATTTAATATAATGTAATTAATGTACTTAAATGAATTTATAATTACCGATGATAATTTAATATAATGTAATTAATATACTTTAATGAAACTATAATTAACGATAATAAGCGAATGTGAATTAATTGGTAATTATAATCATAATTGTAATAAACCAAAATTACAACGTACTCAGTGATGTACTGGGGATTGTACTCAATGTACGACCGGACATTATGTCGCCATATAGGAATGTATACGCGGCGATATTATTATTTTTTTATTATTATTTTTCGTTGGGATAAATTTTGAGGTGCTTTCTACTTTGCCAAATAATTGGTGACTTGTTCTTTTTAAAATTTCTTAATCATTTTTTAGATTAAGCTTAATAATGAATCCTGAGTAACTTTTTGCAATGTTCATGTTTTGTATACGTTCTCTCTTCGTTATAAAAGATGAAGTCATTTAATTGTAATTCTTAAACCTTTAATTTTTGCTCATATGCAGATTTTAGTGGAAAGATGCATAGTTCAATTTCCACTTCTAACTAACTTGGCAGACCTGGAAAACATCGGATCTGAAAATACGCTGTTTAAGATAAAAATAAGGCTTCCTCTTCCTATATCCTGTTTATCTGTTTAAACATTGAAACAGCAAAAAAGTTTGCTTTATTTTTAACTCTTGTGCAAAAATAAGGCAGCCTTTTCAACACTTAATAATAATGATGTTAGCAGAACAGGGGTATATAAACCCACAAAATTTCTTCCATATTCATTCTGATTTAGACTACGAGGCTGAGCATTACCTGTAACATTTTAAAAGTAAATTACAGTATGAAAAAGTCTTTATCTTCTCCTTCGAGCCGTGCTCTCTTCAGAGAACTTAGTTATTAAAATCTCCCGATACGTTACAAGAAAAATCAGGGGAACCCTCAGAGAATTTAATAAGCCTCGCAGAATCTTCCGAGCCACTATAGAAGAACTCGGAGAGTAGTATAGACGAAACTACTGCAAGTACCATATCCGTTGCTGCCTCCTAACCAGAACCCCCGTCGACTTCGAACCAACCCAGGCCATAGAAGAAAGGGGTTAACATATATATGTATATCACCTTTGGTTAACCTTTGGTTAGCTTCCGCCCGAATTGTTCATTCTGACGAAGGTCAAGCTTTTCACTCCACCTTAGACCTACAGTTTAAGGTGGAATCCGAACCACGCCCCATCAGCAGCCCAGCGTCTTAACCACTAGGCCACCTAGGGTACCCATTTATCTACCAAACACCTTCTTTATTGTGTGTGAAGGATGAACAGCTGGGTTTTGCTGCGCGCCGGCTGACGTCGGGTCTCGAACCCGGCGCCGATGGATTCGTAGTCAGCGACGCTAACCACTACACCACCGAGGCGCATATATATATATATATATATATATATATATAACCTTACCTTACAACCTTACAAAGGTTCCGCGCGATGATTTCTCATTTCGCGAAGGTCAAGCTTGTAGCCCCTCCTCTCGAGTTGGCCTGGTGAAGTAATGAATTGGATTCTTGCGCTCTCCACCTCACATAGCCAGGTACGCCCGGCTCATCGGGGATTGTTCTGAGCCAGGCGTCTAGTCTTCTTTTGAAGACTTCCACTGCAACTCCCTTCGTGTTTCTTAAGTCTTTGGGCAAATGATTAAACAGTTTTGGTCCTCTCACTACAAAACTATTTTCTTTCAAGATTAAGGATGTTCCCTGTCTCGCCTTCAATTTGGGAATACGACACAGTCTGCCGCTTCTACTTTCCACCGTTGTTTGGGGAGTTATGGGATTCAGAGTAAGATTAGGGACTAGTTTCTCCATTATTTTCCAAGTGTAAATAATGGTATATCTCTCTCTTCTCCTTTCCAGTGAATATAGGTCTAGTTCTCGTAACCTTTCCCAGTAATTTAGTTCTTCGCACCCATTGATCTTGGCTGTGAAGCTTCTTTGGATCCCCTCCAGCTGTCTAATGTCTTCTTTTTTATATGAGGATGTTAGGACCTAGCAGTATTCCAATTTGGGTATTATCATGGTTTTCAGTAGAGGAATCATTACATTCCTATCCCTTCGTTTAAAGGTTCTAAATATCTGACCCGTTATTCTCTTTGCTCTGTTTACTGCTATCTTATTTTGTGTTTCAAATTTCGCATCATCTGTCATTACAACCCCTAAATCTTTTGCTCTGGAATTTCTCTGAATTTCCTCTCCATTTGGGGTATAATATTCCATGGATTTTAGGTCTTCTTTTTTTCCGTATCGTAATAGCTGAAAATTTTCGGTGTTAAATTTCATATTGTTGTCTTCCGTCCACTTGTAGATTTTGTTTATGTCGGTTTGTAGAGATCCTATGTCTTCTGGGTTTCTTATTTTTCTACTGATCTTTGTGTCATCCGCAAAGGCTGTTACTGTGCTGTCTCTGGTAACGTCCTCATCTATGTCAGTTAGCATGATTATGAAGAGTAGTGGAGCTAATAGTGTTCCTTGTGGTACCGAGCTGAGGACCTCTGATTCCGATGAAGATACTCCTTGTACTGTAACGACTTGCCTCCGCTCACTAAGGAAATTATATATCCATTTCCCTACTTTTCCTGTTATTCCCATATATTTCATTTTATTTATTATGATTCCGTGGTTACACTTGTCGAACGCTTTAGCAAAGTCTGTGTATAGTACATCATAGTTTTCATTACTTTCAAGTGAATCAATAATGTTGTTGTAGTGTCCATTAGTTGTGATAGGCATGATCTGCCTGACCGAAACCCGTGTTGGTTATCATTGAATTTTTTCTGAGTTTCCAAAAAGTCATAGATTTTCTGTCTAACTATTCTTTCAAATATTTTAGTGAGATGAGATGTAAGCGATACTGGCCTGTAGTTTTTGGCCTCGGATCGATCTCCTCCTTTATATATTGGGACTATGTTCGCCCTCTTCAGAATGCCCTGTATTAGGGTGTGTCAATTTTGGGGGTGAAATGACTAAATTGAAAATCATGTGATTTGGTAGCAATTTAATGTAATCATTTGGCATAAAATAATATCCTTGCTTCAAAAACAATAAAAAATAACTCCTACTTACATCAATTTTAATTCAAAAATTCCATTTTTCCGTAAATTCGTAACAAAATAACAAATGTGCGCAAACATCCTATCAACATTTAAAGTGGCAATAAGATATCATTCAGAGTCTTTATTTGAAAGTAACCAATGCAGTCATGTCCTTTTTGCTGCGGTTTCTTGACATCAGCATTCGGCTTGCTACTTGCGCTTTGATGTAGCCTTCGCGCCTCTCGTGACTGTAAACTTGACTAGCTGCTTCTGTGACCATTTTCACACATCTCTCCACACTCTAAGTGTGAGAAAGCCACTTTGGCACTTGCATTGGGGCCTCTTTAAGTTGTGTTAAATCTTTGTTTATTATACATGTTGTCAGTGGTGGCTCCAAAACTTCCGAACTCAAGTTAACTAATTCTGACAATTTCGTGGCATTGACGTTTATCGGAAGTACCTTCCTTGTCTGAACAGAGCAGTCTCCCAGCTGGTCATCATCTAGTGATGTTCCTCTAAGCTTTAGAATGATTTCCACAGCCTCAGTTCGCTCTTTGGTACATTGGCTGCAGAGTAAAATATTGCTTGCAAAACTGCCTCTGGCCTAGCATACCAAGCGGACCTTCTCACCACAGGTAACACGATGTCCACCACTACTTTCCTTTGGGTTCTCAGTAGCTGTAATTGAAACAAGATGTGGTTGGGCCCCTCCATCCACATTGGATTAAGTTTTACATTGAACCAGTGAGGAAGATAAAACCCAATAATAAATTCAACAATCAACATCAAATTCTGTAGCATTTTGCCCTTCAGTGCATGTTTGGAAACCCAAATCCTGCAGAAACGAATCGCTGTAGTTAACCAATGACTGTGACTTACGGATCCATTCTCCAAGAGAGCCAGATTTTGAGGCAACTCTCCTGATCTGATTGCTTGAACAATACGATAAGCGTAAGATTGATCCGTGCTGAGGTATTTGATAACTTCTTCAGGCAACACTGGAAGGGGAGGGCCTACTTCGACCTTTGGAAATTTTGTATTTATTTCTAATTCCGTTGCTCCATCTAGCATGTTGCCAAGGGGGGGCCTGACCACTTGTTGTTGCTCTTTGTAGGACCATCAAGTTCCTGGATGAGACGACGAAGAGGTAGTTCCCCTGTGTGCAAATCACATACAATCCAAACAAGCCTTCTTCCAAGTTTTTCTCTAAATGCGTCATAACACCGCCCTGCCATCCAGTGTTCACCGCAGTTGAGTCTCCACCAACGATCCACCAACGACCTGCAGTGAACTGTCAAGTCTTCTTTCTTGAAGCCAACATATTATTTGATCAGCAATTGCCTCTGCATGTTTCTTGCCTTCTACTTCTGCTTCAGGAACAAAGTGAAACAAATAGTGGCCACCAGGTTCGGAACACACAGAGTAGTGTTCTTCTTTGATGAGACCTGGAAACTTTCTGTCCATTCCCTCTACCTCTAGGAGAACTTTTGTGTCATCTCTTCTTCCATCAAACAAAAGGCAAGAGAGACCTTCCTTCTTCAAATCTTTTTCATGCTGATCAGCTATTTCCTTCATTATTTTTTCTTGTGCTCTTCTTATCTTATTATGATCTATCACTAAGGATGTATCCTCTCGGCTGATGAGGCCTGCATCTATCCAAGCGGCAGTGGCAATCTCTGCAGTCTCTCGTAGCCCCGAATGGTGGCGAATACTGGCAAGGGCAATGTTTGAGATGTCTTTAGTGTTGTATTTCATTCTCTTCGGCGAAGGTTCAGATGGCATTTTGGAGCTATCATCTGATGTTGCTTCTTTCTGTTCATCTGAAGAGCTTTCAAAGAAGTGAGAAACCTCTTGATAGAGCTCTTCATCTCTTTGGATGGCTTCTTCACTCTTCTTTTTCTTCCTTTCTTCCCTCTCTTGGATTTTCTCTTTTTTCTTAGCAGTAACAATCTGTTTTTTGTTTTCTGAATAATCTGCCGAACCAATCTGCATACTTCCTTGGCCTCCTACCTTTGTTCTCTGCGCCTTTATGAAAGCCAGCTCCAAAACAGGAATCTTCTTCTCACGAGGACAGCGACAATCAATGTGAGGGTGAGGTTCTCTTCTACATGAGGGAGAACAATTGGCTTCAGAACACAACTCTATGGGACACTGGCAGTTAAAGATGTCAAGAAGAGTAGTAAGTGTGTGCAGAAATTTATTTTTCTTTGCTAGTTTTCCTTTTCCAAGTGATGTCTCAACTGCTTTGTGCCACAGCTTTGTTAATTTTAGCTCAATAGTTCTATACTGATTGAGTACAGGTGGTTTGAATAACACATTAGCTTTTTTCCACTGATGCAGAAGAGGGGGAATCATGTCCCTTATGAGCTCTTTCTCTGTGTAGTTCCTTCTATCCTTTGTATTTTGTTCACGAAGGAGTAACCCTAGTCTCAGCATGTCTCGCACTGTTGGTAGTTCTGATACGGGAAGCTGCTTGCCTGTACCAACTAACAGGCTCAAGTGGCATGACGACTGACCTCTTGTCTTCAATTTTGGCATCTTAGGAATATCTGAAAAGAAAGAAAAACATTTAAGTATTTTATATCAATTACGATGTTTCAAAGTTTAGTCATTCGATGTTCTAAAATTCAATAAAAAAGTATTTCATGGGATTACAACATAATTAGACAGAAGAATATGATAATAATAAATAATTGTAATAATCAATAATCCATACTTACAGTTAAACTGTAGTATTCGTTTAGTAGAATAACTATGAAGTAGGTACAAGAGCAATAACAGCAAACCACCGTCTATGACATCTAAGAGGCAACTGAGGACAGAGTGAGGGACAGTTCTATTCATGTTGTGACTTGTACATTGTACAACAACTATATGACCTTGAAAACACTCCATATGCGATCAGTAGGATAATTCTGTGACAGATGAATAGTTAATCAATTTGTGTCCTATTATTTAGTAAAAGAGTCAATTTCTGAAACTTTAAGGTAAAATTGATGTAAGTAAGGGTTATTTTATTTCATTTTGGTTGGCCAATTTCAAGTTTTGACATGAAAAGACTATATTTTCACTACCAAAATTGATTTGAAAAAAGTTGACAAAATTGACACACCCTACCCGGTATTTCTCCCGGGTCTAATGATCGTCTCCATATCCAGTATAGGGGCTCAGCGATTGCATTCTTGCAGCTTTTGATCAGTGTGGCATTCCATTTATCCGGTCCTGCCGCTGAGTGTGTTTTAGTTTCCCTATGGCTTGTGTAATATCATCCGTCGTAAAGTCGAAATCCGTTATACTTTCCCCGTGTGGTTCTTCTTCAAAGAACGCGTTTCTATCGCATATCAATTTGTCAGTTTTTGGGATACTGAAAGATAATTCATACTGAGCTCTTAATATGAAAATAAAATCCCACTCTAATAGACAGAGTTTATTTCCACAACAGTTTCGACGCCCACTGGCATCCTCCTCGGGTGGATACAGAAAAACGAATGAACCAAAACAAGAGGGAAAAACAGTCCAGGGACCGACCGTTAAGAAATTCGCACCTAGGTTAGATCTCATTCTCCCGACACCGGAAGGGCATTTTCATTAAGTACATTCGCACAAATTTAAAACTATCTTCCTGTTCTAAACACAGATTCTATTATTTTTTATTTTTTTTACATAATTATTAAATTTATTACATTTAATATTGCATAATTATTTATTACAGAAATTATAAATTTATTATTACATTGGTTATTACATTGTTGTTTATTATACAGAACTTATAAACCGAAAAATTAATGAAAAAGGCGATTAGGAAACAATCCAGAGACCATTGAGAAATTCGCACCTAGGTTAGATACCGTTCTCCCGAAGAGCATTTTATTTCAGGGTCCGCTTATAAGTACATTCCCACAAATTGAAACTATCATCTTGTTCTATACATACAGATTCTAATATTTTGACATAATTGCTGCATTTATTATTGCACTTACTCTGTATATTAGAGTGGGTTTTTATTTTCATATTTTGACCTTCACGTAGAAAAAAGTGGTTTTTTGCATGAGCTCTTAATATTTCAGATACTTCTGTTAGATCATCAGATAAATCACTGTTCTCATTTTTTAAAGGTCCGATAGTCGCATGGTTTTTCGACTTTACTTATATATATATATATATATATATATATATATATATATATATATATATATGTGTGTGTGTGTGTGTGTGTGTGTGTGTATATATATATATATACAGGGCTATTCAAAATGATTCACCTGATTTCAAATGAGAATATTTTTTAATGTTACAAATACATAGTGATTTGTGATACATCAACCAAAACAAAAACTGTCCAAATTTTGTCTCTCACCTCATAAATGCTCTATGTGACTTCCCCTAGTTACACGAGCAACGTCGACACGATAGTCGAATTCCTCCCATACTCGCTCCAGCATGTCCGTTGTCACTGACTCTACGGCAGTAACAATGCGAGTTCGGAGCTCATCCAAAGATGTGGGCAACGGTGGCACGTACACAGTATCCTTAACGTACCCTCAAAGGAAGAAGTCGCACGGTGTAAGATCCGGCGACCTAGGGGGCCAGCTGTGGAGCACCAAGTCATGGGGCCCACTGCGACCAATCCAACGGCGAGTGAGCACTTCGTTGAGAAAACGGCGAACATCCAAATGCCAATGAGGCGGCGCCCCATCTTGCTGAAAAATGTAGTCGCCGGAATCTTCGTTCAATTGGGGAAATAACCAGTTCTGCAGCATATCCAGATAGGAGTGACCAGTCACTGTGTTTTCCATGAAAAAGAAGGGGCCGTAAACCTTTGCCGGGGAAATGGCACAGAAGGTGTTAACTTTAGGTGAGTCGCGCTCGTGCTCGATTGTTGCATGTGGTTGTTGCGTGCCCCATATGCGAAGGTTGTGACGGTTCACCTTGCCACTTAAATGAAAAGTTGCTTCGTCACTGAACACCAGGCGGGGAGCAAATTCGTCATCCTCCATAGCCTCCTGCATAAGATCGCAAAAGTTCTGTCGTTTTAACTTGTCCCCCGGCCGTAGAGCCTGCAACAGTTGCAACCTGTGTGGCTTCATATGCAAGCGCCGTCTCAAAACACGCCAAACAGTCGTCTGAGGAAGTCCCAATTCTCGACTGGCGCGGTTTGTTGATTTCCTCGGGCTACGTTGGAAACTCTCTCTGATTCTTTGCACATTATCCTCAGACACGCGCGGTCGTCCTGTGGACTTGCCTTTACACAAACATCCTGTTTCCTCGAACTGCCGATACCACCGACGGATGCTCTGAGCACCGGTGGATCTGTTCTGTAACGTCGACGAAACTCACGCTGCACTGTGACTACCGATTTACAGCTCGAAAACTGCAACACACAAAACGCCTTCTGCTGTGCGGACGCCATTTTCACATTGACTGTTTGTTGCTAGGCTAGGCCACGGCGCGACTTTGGAGCCCTCTCGTGGTGATCTTATAAAACTCGGAGATTTCCTCTTTCATGTGGTGTATGCCCAGTTGATGCACGGTTGATAGGTACGGAAGTATTCTCAGTTGAAATCGGATGAATCATTTTGAATAGCCCTGTATATATATATATATATATGTATATATAATTAAATTATAAAGTGAAATTCATTAAAATTAAGAAAGTGCAATACAGTTTACATAATTTATCACCAGTTTTAACGTATATATTCAAAACGAAATACGGTTGGCATTCGAGAAAGTTTGAAACAAAGCAGGAAAAAGGTCATAAAACGCAAAGGTCAGAAAACCCTCGAAATACCCTCGACCATCAAAGGAAAAAAAAACATAAATAAAAATAAATAAATGAAGAATTTGTGAATTTGTGTGGGTATTTCTTCTTACGCTAATTAAGGAATAGCATGGATATAGGTCCAAATTTTCACTTAATCTGTAATTTGTGCAATTTAGTAACAACGGAAAACCTAGCGATTAGATGTGATTTCTGCCAACGATTAAACGACTTTAACTGCATGAATTGGAATGATAGGGAAATAACTCTTGTCTCGAACGCGAAACACATCGTGGGGATCAAATTTCTATGTGGCGCATGTACACAGACCGTAAATTCTTTCGCGGTCTTTAAAGAAATGGAGATTGCAGACTCGAAAGTTACAAAAACGAATGAAATAATGGGGACACATGGGTCCGGAATGGTCCCAACGAAAAACAGGGTGGATGAGAGAGAAGACGAAATAAAGAATAACAGCATAATAACGAACAACGATTTAATAACAAATAACGATATAAACAATATAATACGGAAAGAAGACAGATGAAAGGACAGAAATAAATAAAAGTTGCGAAGTAGACAAACGGTCCAACGAGCGAAATGATAAAAAGATAATAACTAAAAACGTAGAAAATAAACAGCCAAAGAAAAATAATTATAATGCCAAAACTAAGAACTTGGAAAATAATAAGAAAGAAAGCAGAAGCGTAGAAAATATCGTATGCAAATACTACGCGAAAGGAAACTGCAGATATCGGGATGGGCAATGCATATATGCACATCTCACATCATGCAAAATGCATTACACAAGTGGATACTGCAAGTTTGATAAGAAATGCAAGTTCCACCATCTTACGGTCTGCAACACTTATGAAAGATATGGGAGTTGCAAATACGAAAAAAAATGCCGATACCACCACCCTCAAAGGAACGCAACGAGGGAACAGAAAAAACGAACATCAAAGAAGAGTGGCAATTTTTTAGACGCAGCTGACAAATATAAATATAGAAATCCGAGAGCCGGACAGAAGGTACGAACAAAGGCACTTCATGCGTTATCGGGACAACAGGTACCGACAAAGATAAAAAGAGGTAAATTCTCGGAGGACCACAAGGCAACGAAACCGGCACTCCCATTGGAAAACAAATCGGAACCACCTGTATGCCAAAAAGAAAGAGAAAAAATAAAAATAATCCTCGCCAACATACAGGGCCTTAATCAAACTATTCCACGAACAAAGTTGTATACCTGAAAGGACTCATGCAAGAAGCCGGAGCAGACTTTGCATGCCTCAAGGAAACTCATCTAAAGGACTGCCAGGCGAACTGTGAAAATTGTGAGTCCTGTATTGACAAAAAAGAAATATAAATTGACAACTATAACATCCTCCGAGCCGACAGAACAGTGAGACGTAAAGGAGGATGTGCTATTTACACACGCGAAAGGCACATAGCAGAAATGGCTATAAGTACCTCGAACAACTACGTAGAATGTGTAGCAGCAAAAATTGAAAAATTAAATATGGTACTACAGACCCCCAAACACGCCAACCTCAAAATTTTCAGATTCCATTACAGAGGTAAGAAACTTAGTGAAAGATCTACACTCTCCAACCCCAAATATTTTTCTCTGTGGTGATTTTAATTTCCCATTCATGAAATATAAAAGGATAGGAAAAAATATATGTATACACAGAACAAAGGGGGCACACGAGAAGACCAGGAGCAGGTAAAAATGCTACTAGCTTTAGCTGATGAATTTATGTTAACGCAAGAAATAACAGAAAACACAAGAAAAAACAACTGCCTAGATTTGGTATTCACAAACAAGTTCCAGTGGCGGCTCGTCGGTAGACACTGCGGAACTGCAGCACCCCTAAATTTTTTATTTACAATTGAAATAATCAAGAACAATATACTGATGAGCTCACTGAATAACTTTTTCAATAACTTTTGAAACTTTTGTTCATTGCTCAATGCTGATCCTTTTATTTCAGTAATTATTTCAACCCATTCTTAGAGGCAGCACCCCTAGAATTTTTAGTCACGAGCCGCCACTGCTGAAACAACAGTAATCTAATCAGAGGCGTAACTAGGGTTGATCGCGCCCAGGGCAAATCAATAAAAGGCGCCCTTAAAACCAGTGTTCTTTAAAATTCTGGCTGAATTCTTATAATGGTACTCAAACTTGTTACTCGTAATAATACCGCTAACAAAATATACTTTTAAGTAGTTTATTTTATGACAAATGAAAATGAAAAACAGTTATATCATATAAAACTGTACAAAAATATGTAAAAATAAATTGAAATGAAATGAAAATACAATTCATAAAAATTATTTTTATAGTTTATACTTTAATGTTTTTCTATCCATATACATAACCGCGTATATTTACTATTAAGGTTATTAAATTTCTATTAATACAATTTAATTTTATAGAACCAAAGTATGGTTAATTATTTGCCGAATTACAACAGAAACAATTAATATATGTACAAGGAGAGGCATAACTTTTCATGAGAATACACTTTGATGTTTTCTTGAATTTTACTGAATTACCGATAGCAGAATTAGCAATTAGAATATTAGATACTGACAAAAATCATTCCAATTATATGGTACTTTAAAAGAAATGCCTTGTTTGCACCTATTATTTTTGGCTCTTTTAATGAATAATTTGGAACTTCACACTAAACATGTATTTTCCTTACTTTTGCTGATGCAAACTTATCAATAATGTCATCAAAATTTATTATTTCAGTTCTCTCACGTTCAATGCTGAGCAAGGCTAAAGCAGAAAGTCTTTCTTGGCCCATTGAAGCTCTCAAATATGATAAGATCAATGTTAACTTGCTGAAAGATCGCTCACAGCTGGCAATTGACATTGCAATAGTGAGCATTATCTGAATAGCTACTCTCAAATTTGGAAAAACATTTTCATCTCCATACTGAACAATAAACTTGAGGAGTTCCAATTCATGACTACTATTGCTTTCATTTGAGTCAAACAATTATCCTCTCGCATCTAAAAGAAATCCAAATTTTGAATCCAAGTCATGGAGTCGGACAAATCTTTCTTCCATTTCATTATGGAGACGATCAATAGTTTCTTTCATTATTCTCATCATTTCTTCTTTCGCAGTTAACCCTATATCCTTGGCTTTTTCACCAGGCATTTATTTGTTTCTTCTTTCTGGGGCGTCTTTCTACTTGAATATCCCATTCATCACAGTTTCAGCCCTGCTTCAAGTGATTCACTGGCCAATGATTCTCGACTGCTTAAAAAATAATCTTGAAGGGCTTTTAAATCATAAGCAGCATCATGAAAGTTCATGGTATGATCTTGGAGTCGTTTTTGAACACGATCAATCCGAACAAGAATTTTGTTCCAAAATCCAAGCAAAGCCAAGAAATGAAAAGTCAAAATTTGATTCAGCACCTGCCTTGCATCACCTCTTGTATCAGCAGTTTCATTTTGATCATCAACCATGCTTTGCAAGAGTTCCACTATAATATCAAAGTATTCATGAACAGGCTTCACAGCCTCTGTTCTGGAACTCCATCGAGTTTCAGATTCAGATTTGACAACTATTGGTATGGCATCGTTCAGCTTTTGCCAACGGAGAGTTGAACGTGAAAAGAATGAATAAAGCGACTGAATTGCACCAATTGCAACTGCGTTTCCAGTTGTTCCAAAATCACTTCCACAATGTTTGCAGCATCCTTTCGTTTTAATTGGATAAATCCAAGAAAAGACTCTTTTTATAAAAATTGTTTTCTCCTGAAAATCAATATCAACAAAACGAACTGTTTCTGCCATTTGCTCTCGATGTGCTTGATCTGGAGTAGAATCAAACATGAGGCCAAAATATTTGGCCTTATGAATGCTCTGTAACAATTTCTGGCGAACAGTAGAAGCCATCAGCTGAATAAATTCATTCTGCACTAACGGAGATAAATATGATGTTCTTCCAGGGTGCTTTTCCACAATACTGAGATGTTCTTTCATGACAGGATCAAACCTTGCCAACAATTTTAATAACCCAAGAAAATTTCCAATATTGCTTTCCTCTTCCTGTCTAAGGGATTCCTTGTGACCACGCAATGCAAGGTTCTGAGATGCTAAAAATTTTATGCAATGGAGAATTCTGTGGAGAACATCTCGCCATTTTTGTTTTTCTATTGCAATTTGAGCTTGAAGCTCTACGTCAATGATTCCTCTGTTTTCTAAAAGATTTCTTTCCATTTCCTTCCATTGGGTGAAGCAGTATCGATGATTTTTTGCATTTTCATGGGTGCTAAGCCTTTCTGGTGCTTTCCAATGATTGAACCCATTTTCTTGCTCCAATGAAGACTGATTGTCAATTTGAGAAAATAGCAAACAACAAAAGCAAAGAGCTGCTTTCTTCTCTGGAGAATAAACAAGCGATGAGCGCCAAACTTCTTCTCCACATCCATTTCCCAACTTTCTTTTAAACCATCTTTTATTCATTGATCGGGTTTGTGTGGGAACAAATGGCCCTTCACTATTTTGAAAATACTTCGAACCCAATGTGACCATTTCTGTCCTCAGGGCATCTGATAAAATTACTTTTTTTGATATTTTATCAAACTCCAAGAAGCCTACATCGTGATGCTGAATCGCATCTGGTATAGGCTGTGCTGTTTTTTCCTGCTTTTCGCTACTCAAAGTTTTAGTATCTTCTGGCTTCTTGAAAGACACTTCTGGTTCTTGAAAGACACTTAATTCTCCTACTGATACACTGGCGGGTTGGTCAACACTCATATCTGATGCAGTTAATGCTGATGAAGGACCAACTTGTTGCTGTTCAAGAAATGACATCATAAAGCCACTTGACTTTTTAGCTTCTGCTTCTTGCATTTTTCTTTTCTTCCTGCCTTCTGCTCCACTCAGCTTCTTTTTCGGACTTTTCGGTATCGGCAATGTTCGCTTCATAGTAAAATTTTCTAGAGAAAGAAACAAAAAAATAGAATAAATTAATAATTCATAATAAAATTCTAATAAAAATAGAATGAATTAATAAAGTTAAATGAAGTTAAAAACCTGAAATTCATGGAAATTCGATGGCTAGAGATATGGTACCGGTACATTTCCAAAAGAGCATGTTTTTACTCTTAAATTTTTTTTTTTTTAATCATAAAAATGGCGCCCCCCCCCAAATTTGGCGCCCAGGGCACGCGCCCCACCTGCCCCACCCTAGTTACGCCACTCAATCTAATTGATAATGTAGAAATATCCCCAACTTTGATATCAGACCACAACATCATTGAAATAACAACTAATATAATGGTAACAGGAAAGGAAAGAACACGCACAGCAGAAAGAAGCAAATTCGAAATTTTTAATTTTCACTCCAAAGCTATAAACTGGGAAGATGTGACATCCAGCATGGAAGTAATAGATTGGAAAACCATTTTCGAGGCCAAGACAACGGAAGAGATGCTAATGACGTTAGAGGAGAAGACGTTAGAAATTGTGAAAACACATGTCCCAAAGATACAACAAAGAGGAAAGAGAAGCAGGTTCGAAAGACAAAAGAGGGCATTGTTCCGAAAGAGAAAAAGAGTGACTGCAAAATTAAGTAATTGTAAAGATAACAACATCACAAAAACAGTAAGTGATAAACTACAAAGTATCGATGTCGTCATACAGGAACTAATCGAGAAGCATACAGAAAAAGAAGAAGAAGACGCTATTGAAGCGATAAAGGCTAACTCAAAGTACTTCTATAATTTCGCAAAAAGAAAGTCGAAAAACCATGCGACTATCGGACCTTTAAAAAATGAGAACAGTGATTTATCTGATGATCTAACAGAAGTATCTGAAATATTAAGAGCTCAGTATGAATCATCTTTCAGTATCCCAAAAACTGACAAATTGATATGCGATAGAAACGCGTTCTTTGAAGAAGAACCACAAGGGGAAAGTATAACGGATTTCGACTTTACGATGGATGATATCACACAAGCCATAGGGAAACTAAAAACACACTCAGCGGCAGGACCGGATAAATGGAATGCCACACTGATCAAAAACTGCAAGAATGCAATCGCTGAGCCCCTATACTGGATATGGAGACGATCATTAGACACTGGAGAAATACCGGACATCCTGAAGAGGGCGAACATAGTCCCAATATATAAAGGAGGAGATAGATCCGAGGCCAAAAACTATAGGCCAGTGTCGCTTACATCTCATCTCACTAAAATATTTGAAAGAATAGTTAGACAGAAAATCTATGACTTTTTGGAAACTCAGAAAAAATTCAATGATAACCAACACGGGTTTCGGTCAGGCAGATCATGCCTATCACATCTAATGGAACACTACAACAACATTATTGATTCACTTGAAAGTAATGAAAACTATGATGTATGAGCGGAGGCAAGTCGTTACAGTACAAGGAGTATCTTCATCGGAATCAGAGGTCCTCAGCTCGGTTCCACAAGGAACAGTATTAGCTCCACTACTCTTCATAATCATGCTAACTGACATAGATGAGGACGTTACCAGAGACAGCACAGTAACATCCTTTGAGGATGACACACAGGTCAGTAGAAAAAAAGAAACCCAGAAGACATAGGATCTCTACAAACCGACATAAACAAAATCTACAAGTGGACGGAAGACAACAATATGAAGTTTAACACCGAAAATTTTCAGCTATTACGGTACGGAAAAAAAGAAGACCTAAAATCCATGGAATATTATACCCCAAATGGACAGGAAATTCAGAGAAATTCCAGAGCAAAAGATTTAGGGGTTGAAATGACAGAGCATGCGAGATATGAAACACAAAATAAGATAGCAGTAAACAGAGCAAAGAGAATAACGGGTCAGATATTGAGAACCTTTAAACGAAGGGATAGGAATGTAATGATTCCTCTACTAAAAACCATGATAATACCCAAATTGGAATACTGCTCGGTCCTAACATCCCCATATAAGAAAGAAGACATTAGACAGCTGGAGGGGATCCAAAGAAGCTTCACAGCCAAGATCAATGGGTGCAAAGAACTAAATTACTGGGAAAGGTTACGAGAACTAGACCTATATTCACTGGAAAGGAGAAGAGAGAGATATACCATTATTTACACTTGGAAAATAATGGAGAAACTATTCCCTAACCTTACTCTGAATCCCATAACTCCCCAAACAACGGTGGAAAGTAGAAGCGGCAGACTGTGTCGTATTCCCAAATTGAAGGCGAGACAGGAAACATCCTTAACCCTGAAAGAAAATAGTTTTGTAGTGAGAGGACCAAAAGTGTTTAATCAGTTGCCCAAAGACTTAAGAAACACGAAGGGAGTTGCAGTGGAAATCTTCAAAAGAAGACTAGACGCCTGGCTCAGAACAATCCCCGATGAGCCGGGCGTACCTGGCTATGTGAGGTGGAGAGCGCAAGAATCCAACTCACTACTTCACCAGGCCAACTCGAGAGGAGGGGCGACAAGCTTGACCTTCGCGAAATGAGGGATCATCGCGCGGAACCTTTGTAAGGTTGTAAGGTAAGGTAAGGTTATATATATATATATATATATGTGTATATATCTATGTGTGTGTGTGTGTGTACACACACATATATATATATATGTGTGTGTGTGTGTATATATGTGTGTATATGTATATATATATATATATATATATATATATATATATATATATGTGTGTATATATATATATATATATATATATATATATATATATATATATATATATACATGATACGCACACACCGTGCATGGAACAAGGAACTCTTCTAGGATAATTAAATCCACTGTAGTCCGAATAAGTAATGGTAAATGACAAATAACATAGTTTTTCTTTTTCATGATGCTAGCCCGACGTGGGCAACGGGTCACTCGCAAAGAGGTCCCAAAAATATAGCTTCCCTCACCAGTTATCTGTAAAGTAGATAGGATCCAGCTTTGGGACAGGATCTACGGTTTAAAGTAGCCTAACCCAGCTACATTTAGAACCTCAATATAAGCAAAAGACTCGCTGCCTTCATGTCAGATTGAATACATCAAAGAAAAAGGGGTAACTATTATATTTTAGCCAAAAAACAAAACTTAAACCTCAACTGGCAGAATTGAGCGTCCACTTTTCAAGGCACATAACATGTCCGTTTCAAGATGGGAATGAACTCAGAATGGTTCCCTGAGGTTTTTTATGATACACACAGACCGTGCATTGAACAAGGAACTCTTCTAGGATAATTAAATCCACTATAGTCCGAATAAGTAATGGTAAATGACAAATGCCATAGTTTTTTTTTATGATGCTAGCCCGACGTGGGCAACGGTTCACTCGCAAAGAGGTCCCAAAAATATAGCTTCCCTCACCAGCTATCTGCAAAGCAGATAGGATCCAGCTTTGGATCCAGCTTTGTGTGTATCATTAAAAACCTCAGGGAACCATTCTGAGTTCATTCCCATCTTGAAACGGACATGTTATGTGCCTTGAAAAGTGGGGTCTCAATTCTGCCAGTTGAGGTTTAAGTTTTGTTTTTTGGCTAAAATATAATAGTTACCCCTTTTTCTTTGATGTATTCAATCTGACGTGAAGGCAGCGAGTCTTTTGCTTATATTGATGTTCTAAATGTAGCTGGGCTAGGCTGCTTTAAACCCTAGATCCTGTCCCAAAGCTGGATCCTATGTGCTTTGCAGATATCTGGTGAGGGAAGTTATATTTTTGGGATCTCTTTGCGAGTGACCCGTTGCCCACGTCGGGCTAGCATCATGAAAAAGAAAAACTATGGTATTTTTCATTTACCATTACTTACTCGGATTATAGTGGATTTAGTTATCCTCGAATAGTTCGTTTTTCCATGCACGGTCTGTGTGTATCATAAAAAACCTCAGGGAACCATTTTGAGTTCATTCCCATATATGTATATACCTTATGAACCTTACGTTGTTTCGTGTGTTGGTCTCTCTTCACACGGAGGTCAAGCTGGTGGCCCCGCCTCTAGGTCTGGCCTGGTGGAGGAGCGAGTTACTTTCTTGCGCTCTCCACCGTACATAGCCAGGCACGCCCGGCTCATCTGGTACTGTCCTGAGCCAGGCATCCAGTCTTTTCTTGAAGACTTCAACTTTGACCCCCGTTACGTTTCTGAGGTCCTTAGGAAGCTGGTTGAAAAGTCTTGGCCCCCTGACAACCAAGCTATTTTCCTTCAGGGTTGAGGAGGTCCCTTGTCGTGCTTTTAATTTGGGAACACTACACATTCTGCCTTTCCTATTTTCCAGTGTTGTTTGAATGGTAATTGGGTTTAGTTTTAGGTTTGGTACCAGTTTTTCGATCATTTTCCATATGTAGATTATGATGTACCTCTCTCTTCTTCTTTCCAGTGAGTACAGATTTAGTTTACGTAGTCTTTCCCAGTAGTTGAGTTTTTTGCAGCCATCAATCTTGGCTGTGAAATGCCTTTGCGTTTCTTCTAGTTTATTAGTTTCTTCCTTTTTATATGGGGACGTCAAAACTGAGCAGTATTCAAGTTTTGGTATAATCAGTGTTTTTAGCAGGGGAATCATTACTGTCCTGTCCCTTCTCTTGAACGTTCTTAGAACCTGTCCGGCGACTCTTTTTGCTTTATTTATCGCTATCTGATTTTGTGTTTCGAATTTCGCATCATCTGTCATTATTATCCCGAGATCAATCGCTTTCATGCTTCTCTGAATTTCCTGTCTATCTGGAGCATAATATGCAGTCTGTTTAAGTTCTTCTTTTCTACCATATCTCAAGAGTTGAAATTTCTTGGCGTTGAATGACATGTTGTTGTCTTCTGACCATTTGTATATTTTGTTCGTGTCCCTCTGCAAGGCCTCCACGTCATGTACATCGCTGATTTTTCTGCTGATCTTTGTATCGTCTGCAAAGGATGTTACTATACTATTGCTGTTTACTCCGCTGTCTATGTCTGTTAGCATGATAATGAACAGGAGTGGGGCCAGTACTGTCCCTTGTGGTACTGAGCTGCGTACTTCCGATTCTGATGATGATATACCTTGAATTTTGACGACCTGCAGACGATCACCAAGGAAGTTGTAGATCCATTTTCCCACTTTGCCTGTTATTCCCATGTCTTTAATTTTATGTCCTATTATACCATGGTCACATTTATCGAAAGCTTTAGCAAAATCTGTGTATATAACATCGTAGTTGTCATTGCCTTCCAATACATCTAGGATATTGTTGTAGTGCTCTATTAGTTGTGATAGGCATGATCTACCTGATCGGAATCCATGCTGATTTTCGTTGAATCTTTCCCGTGTCTCCAGGAAATCATAAATTTTCTCTCTAACTATTCTTTCAAATACTTTGGTGAGGTGGGACGTCAATGACACTGGTCTATAGTTCTTTGCTTGAGATCTGTCCCCTCCTTTATATATAGGGACAATGTTTGCTCTTTTCAAGATGCTCGGTATTTCCCCAGTGTCTAGGGATCTTCTTCATATCCAGTATAAAGGTGTAGCTATTTCATTTTTACAGTTTTTAATCAATAATGCGTTCCAATTGTCCGGACCTGCAGCTGAATGTAGTTTCATTTGTTCTATAGCTCTCGCTACATCTTCTGGTGTAAACTCAAAGTCTGTTATATACTCTCCTTGCAATTCCTCTTCAAAGAATGCATTTATGTCAGGTATCGCTTTGTCACTTTTTGGGGTACTGAAAACTGATTCATATTGAGCTCTCAATGTATCAGATATTTCTTTTGGATCGTCGGTTAGTTCATTATTTCCCGTCCTTAAGGGCCCAATAGCGGCGCGCGTTTTTGTTTTCCTTTTTGCATAGCTATAGAAGTATTTTGGATTTTCCTTTATTGCTTCTACCGCCTTTTCCTCTTCCCTCTCTGTATGGTCCTTAATCAGGGCTTGTATTTCCCTATCGATACCCTCCAGTTTTTCTTTTATTATTTTCCTGCCATTATCTCCGCAGTTTCCTAACTTCGCCTCCACTCTCTTTCTTTTGCGGAATAGTCTTCTCTTTTGCCTTTCTAGCCAGCTCCTCTTTCCTTTTGGCTGTGATTTCGGAGCATATTTTTCTAAAATTCTCAGCGTTTTTTCCTCCAAAGTTGTTAGCATTTCTTCCGTTGTTTTATTCTCGAAAATTGTTCTCTATTCTATTTGGGCCATGTGCGATCTGATTGCTTCCCAATTTATAGTCTTCGAGTTTAAGTTAAAGGCCCCGAATTTACTCCTTTCCACAATATGTGTATTGTCTTCTAATGCTGCCATCATATTTGTTGATATCTCGATTAAATTGTGGTCTGAGATAATGGTTGGGGTTATTTTTATATCAGCAATCAAGTTCGTGTTATTCGTGAATACCAGATCCAGGCAGTTATTTTTTCTGTTATTTTCTGTTATCTCCTGTGTCAGCATAAACTCGTTTGTGAGAGCCATCAACATTTTTGTTTGTTCCTGATCTTCTCTTGTGCCCCCCTTGTCCTGGTGAATATATATATTCCTATTCACCTTTTTGAATATATATATAAATGAAGCGGGTAGGAAATTATTAACTGATTAATTCATTGAAAATGTGAAAATAATAGCGACCTCTTACTATGTACTGAATCGACAGATATTTTGTACAAAATCATTTCACATCTAAAGGAATAAGAGTAGTCATGTGGAGAGCATTTCCAACTATTTTGAAATTTTGGCTCAAATTTTGAACGACTCTAAATTGTGTATATTATATATATTTTATATATAATATATATATATATATATATATTATATTATGTATGATATAATATAATATATATTATATTTTATATATATATATATATATATATATATATATATATATATATATATATACAGTGTGTCACGTAAGTCTGGAACCATAGGGCAAAATGATAAAAACGACAATAAAAACGCCGAAGAGACTTTCGGGGACTGTTTGTGAAATGAGCGAGGATGGTAGCGGCTGTGTCATCGTCGTTGTATGTCCTCGGAGGTCCACTGCGTGGTTTCTCCTATGAATCCCGTTTCCCTGAATTTTGCTGCAAGTTTGCCGACACAGCTGTGTTGACGGCGCGTGGTCCGGATGCAATCTGTTAAATTCCTCAGCGACCTCCCTCTGACTCCAATTTCCTACGAGCAGAATTACCTGGCTGCGTTCTTCCTTACTCAAAGACATGATGGGCACTTTAGGCCTGTTCAAAAATCAACTTTTTCTTATTTTCATAGGTTTCTGTACATTTTCCCATGCTTTTTGACCTGAAAAAGCCGAAAATCACAACTATTTTGACCTAGGATGTTGGGAAGCATTGCCGCATGGAGCTTTAAATTTTCTGCCTTGAAATCGGCCAAAGCGCCAATTCCGGGGTCCCTTGAATTGTTTTGCACTTTAACTTTTGATCTAAACAAGATAGAGCAACAAATTAGGTATCAAATGAAAGAGCATAAAATTAATAAATAATAATAATAATAATAATAATAATAATAATAATAATAAATAAATAATAATTAATAATAATAATAATAATAATAATAATTATCTATCATTTTTCAGGAAACAACAGAAACTCAATCAGAATCTAGAAAACCATCTACAAGTTACAACTTCACAATGGCATTAAGCAAGGAGCTGAGGGAGCTCCGTGGGCGCACAGTTGATATCTCAGAACCTCCACGTACTGTTCACAGGCAGGTGTCAACTGGGCCATCTACCAGATCTCTCACTGAAACTTTCCTTGTTGGATACCCTTCAGCTTTTATCAGTGGTTCCCAGCTTCCCACCAACAGACAGGCGTTCCAGTATTTCCTTAATCTTCAGAATTTACCGGAAAATGCAGGGAGGCCCATGGTTCAAGACCTTGCATATGAAACAGTTGAATCTATCATCCCATTCTGGCAGATGGCTAGGATCAAGACAATGACCAAGTACAACGCAATGAAGCTCTTCATGAAACTACATGAGAAACATCGTGCTCTGGTGAAAAGCAAAGGAAGAGCAAGTAACCCTGGAGGAAAAAGAGGAGCATTTGTGCTGGAATTAGACAGCCTGTTCGATATAGGAGCTCCAGATGCAATCCAGGAAATACAGAACAACAGACTGTTATCCAGAGAGAAGAAAGATGAGGATATCAGGTTCTACGAAGACCAAAAGACTGAGAGGAAAGGTCATATGTCTGGTCATGACAAGATTTTTGAGACAAGATCCCTGCAGCAAGCAGCGAGGAATGAAAGACTGCAGCATAGACAAGAACAAGGTAAAACTAATTACTTTGAACGTTACAAAAAGTTTTAAGTTTTACTCCATTGCGATATTTAGCATGTACTTAACAATTACTGTCTTAACATGTTGTACTATTTTACAGCTGCAGCAGAATAAGAGGCAGTTGTTCATGTGGATGACATTACCTGGGGTGACTCAACTGACAACGACGCTAACACAGAGGACATGGATTACCATCAGCCTCGTCCTGGATGTTCTCACCATCAAGACACTGTGACTAGTGTGACTTTGACGTTTCCAAGGAAGGTCATGGAATGTGATGTCATCTGCAATACAGCTGATTGTCTTGGTTTATCAGACAATCAAGTTACTGCCATGGTTTCTGCCACCTTGAAAGCTGGAGGGGCTGATCTGGATAACTTCGTCATCTCAACCTCAACAACACGTCGCAACAGAATGCTGTCCAGGTATAATATCAGCCAGAGTCACATGTCCAAGTTTTGTGAAAAACCCCCACAGTACGCTGCCTTACACTGGGATGGAAAGTTGCTCAAAGATGTCTTGGGCAGTGAACCTGGAAGTACCTCAGAGACTTTAGCTGTGCTAGTGTCTGGTCCACCTTCATATACTGAAGGAAAGTTATTGGGAGTACCTGTCATCGACAATTCTTCTGGCACAGCTCAGGCTGAGGCTTCAATGGATTTACTGGAGACATTGGAACTTACGGATAATGTTACTGCCCTTGTTTTTGACACTACATCCAGTAACAGTGGAGTTCACAGAGGAGCTGCCAAACTGCTAGAGAAAATGCTGAACAAAAAGATGTTTTATCTGGCCTGTCGACATCACATCCTGGAAATCCTAGTAGGAGCAGTTTGGGAGAAGCTGTTTGGGAAGGTGAAGGGGCCACATAATCCCTGGTTTGAGCATCTGAAGGATGTTTGGACGGACTTGTCCAAGGAAAACCCAAAGATGCTGGCTATCAACAGCAAATGGCTGAAGGAAAAGAAGAAGAACAGTGAAGAAATACTCCAAGACATTCTAACAGCAGAAAGGCTTCCTAGAGCCGACTACAGGGAAATGGCTGAACTGACAGTCATTGTTCTTGGAGGAACGCCTCCTCGAGGTATTCACTGGAGTCGACCAGGCGCCATTCATCAGGCCAGATGGATGGCCAGAAACCTGTACTCCATGAAAATGCTGATGTTTGCAGATCAACTTGAGTACGACGAAGACACTGTATCAAAGCTGGAAAGACTCAACACCTTCCTTGCGCTGTTCTACACTCCTGTATGGATGATGTCAATGTCTGCTGCAGATGCTCCCGTGAATGATCTAAGTCTAATCCAGGACATGTTGAAGTACAAGAAAACTGACCCAGAGCTTGCTGATGCAGTACTTAATAAGATGGAAAACCACAAATGGTACCTGACGCAGGAAGTCGTGCCATTTGCCCTGTTCAGCAGTAGATTGAGTGACACATTGAAGCACGACATTGCTGCCCAGTTACATGCCACTGAGAAGCCAGACAGCTTCAGAACAGGAAAGCCTCTATTCCAGAGAGTCACAGCTAAGACCACCCTGGTTGATCTCATTGGCCCAGAATCACATTTCCTGCTGGACACACTGAACATTGGATCCGAGTGGCTTCTGGAACCTGTCACGTCTTGGCCACAGAATGAGGACTACAGAAAAGCGTTGGACTATGTTAAGAATCTGAAAGCGGTGAATGACATTGCTGAACGTGGTGTCAAGATGATGAGCGACTTTGCAAATGTCATAACAACAGATGCCAAGCAAAGGGACTATCTCCTTCAAGCTGTGGAGTTCAACAGACGCCGCTTTGACAGCTTCAAGAAACAAACTCTCAACAACTGACTGTGTAAATGTCATTATGAAATTAATCATCATGTAATGCTTTCACTTCTTGATTGATTAGACTTGTGACAAAATGTTAATCTCAAATTTGTGTCATGAATAAGGCGCCTTGTCTGCCTTGAGTGTGAGAAAACGAATTTGTGATATTTCTGAAATCTTTGTAGGTACCAATGTGCCATTTCTTGTTCCAAGACTATCATAATTGTATAAGTTAGAAAGAGGATTAAAAACACTTTAATTTGGTGCCTATTTTGTTGCTCTATCTTGTTTAGATAAAAAGTTATAGTGCAAAACATGATTCAAGGGACCCCGGAACTGGTGCTTTTGGCCGATTTCAAGGCAGAAAACCTAAAGCTCCATGCGGCAATGCTTCCCAATAACCTAGGTCAAAATGGTTGTGATTTTCGGCCTTTTCAGGTCAAAAAGAATGGGAAAAAGTACAGAAACCTATGAAAATAAGAAAAAGTTGATTTTTGAACAGGGCTATCAGGGCACTTGCATAAACGTAAAAAACACGAATTACTTATTTTACCCTATGGTTCCAGACTTACGGGACACCCTGTATATATATATATTTAGTGGTGGACCGGATGTCAGTTTTTCAACATCTGCGGATGCGGATGCGGATTTTTAATTTCAATATCCGCGGATGCGGATGCGGATATTTAGTTAATCTATCAATATAATATAGAATTATGAATATATGACATAATTTTTCAAATTTCGTGATGTTACTATTATGGCAGCAATGCATAAGAATTAAAATTAATATTAATGTTTTCATTATGATAAAAATAATAACTTTCTCAAGAGTTTCAGCCACAGTGGAGTACGCACAGCGGCACAGGCAATGTTTGTTGATTTAATGGTATTTATATTTTGAGGTTTATATATTTGTTTGTTCATTAATAATTAATACTTTACATGAAATGTGCATGACTGGGCCTTATAAGCTACTTTATAAGCTAATTTAATTGTAAATTGCATAATTTATTAGAGGTAATATCCGCATAACATCCGCAGTTAGAAGTGCGGATGCGGATGTTAAAAATGATGCGGATGCGGACATCCGGTCCACCACTAATATATATCTATATTTATATGTGTATATATATATATATATATATATATTTATATATGATGAATAAAACCACGAAGGGAAAAGAAACACAAAGTGGTGTTCAAGCGCTTTCGTCTAATGACATCCTCAGGAACACTGGAGTGAAAGGAGAGTTTAAGACAATATATAGGTTACAAAAATAAACATATATATATATATATATATATATATATATATATATATATATATATATATAGTAAGTATAGAAATAAAAAATTATGGGAGGAGCAAACACATTTGTACGGAAAAATGACAATTTTAGCACTGCCCGAAATTCAACATAAATTCAAATGGCTTGTTTCCAGCCAATTTTTTATGTCGTATATATTTTTATAGTTCTTTATATATCATCTAGGCATCATTTTGTGTTCCAATTTATATTTACTTGTACTTTTTTATTCGTTTGTGACCATAGTATGCATGATTCAGACAATAACCTAAAAACCTTTGGTAATTTTTTTACCTTATAAATTTGGGTGCCTCTCTTACAATTTATTTTTCAATTTATTTATTTTTTGGTTTATTTCTTTATTTTATTTCTTTGTGACATATATATATCATTTTGGCATCATCTATTAAATTGATTGTAAACTTTCCTTTTGAGCTTGAATTTGTAGACTCCATTTTACAATTTTTGTTTTCTTTATCATTTGGTTTATTTCTTTATGTGTATTTCGGTTGTGACGTATATTACGGTATATATCACTAAGGCATTATTTGTAATTTTTTCCAATTTATATTTATTTTTATTTCTTTATTCTTTTGTGACTTGTTTACCATTCAGACAATAACTATAAAAAATTGGCTGGAAACAAGCCATTTGAATTTATGTTGAATTTCGGGCAAAGTGCTAAAATTGTAATTTTTCCGTACAAATGTGTTTGCTCCTCCCACAATTTTTTATTTCTATACTTACTATATATATATAAATATATATATATATATATATATATATATATATATATATATATATATATATGTTTATTTTTGTAACCTATATATTGGCTTGAACTCTCCTTTCACTCCAGTGTTCCTGAGGATGTCATTAGACGAAAGCGCTTGAGCACCACTTTGTGTTTCTTTTCCCTTCGTGGTTTTATTCATCATAAATATTTTTCACGTGTCACTTTCGTGAAATAATTTTCATATATTTATATATATGTGTGAAAATTATTTCACGAAAGTAACACGTGTGTATATGTGTGTGTATATATATGTGTGTGTGTGTATATAGTATATGTATATATATATATATATATATATATGTGTGTGTGTGTATATATATATATTAGGGTGTTTCATACCTATAGGGTAAAATAAAAATGAGCTTGGAGTTTTAATCCACACGTTTCTCCGTATTCTAAAGAACAAGAAAACACGTTTGTGCAAGTTTGAACCAGATCGCGCTGCATTTAGAGGTCCCCAACTTTGACGACTTTTTGTCAGTTCATTTCTCGCCTGCCTGCAGTGAAGACGGTTTTCTTCGTCACTTGAGCGGTTCGTGTTGTATAGCCTATTGGACAACTATGGAGGTAATTATATATGCTACTAATTATCTCATTTTACTGTGGTATTGAAATTTATTATTATTTAATTTCTGTTTATTGTGGTAGTGATATTTGTAATTAATATTACATGAAATTAATTAGTCTGTTGCATATTGGACAACTAAGCTGGTAATTATTTATGATACTAATTAATGTAATTTTACTGCGGTATTGAAATTTATTTAATTAATGAATTGTCAAAGAGAACGTAGTGTACACGTATCAGTTTTATAAATAAAGAAAAGCAGTAACTGGGACTCGAACCAGTGTCATAGCCGTTTGGCGGCATCGCTCAAGTCGGCGTACACAGCACGCTATCCACTCCCTAGATGGTGCAGTGGATAGCGTGCTGTGTACGCCGACTTGAGCGATGCCGCCAAACGGCTATGACACTGGTTCGAGTCCCAGTTACTGCTTTTCTTTATTTAATTAATGAAATTAATTACGATGTGAAATTATTTCTGTGGAATTATTTAGTTTGTTTTCTTTTCCAGGTGTCTACCAGAGCGAAAACAGAAGTGTTTCTTATTGGCCAGACGGATGCGAACATCACATCAAGTGGCCTTCCAACTCAGTTGCAAGTACTCAAAAAGTACTTTTACCACCAAAAGGAGCAAAAATTTGGACGTACTAAATGCCTGAACCTGTGCTTGGATGCCTGTCTCATATTTTGGGAGAGAGCGAGAATCCCCATGATGCGTCGAGATTCGGCCTTGAGGAAGATGGAATCCCTTCCCAAGGAATACGACTGGCTTGTGAAGCACAAGTCACATAAAGCAGAGTCCTTCCGAGTGAAGGAGGCGATGTTCAAGGAGGCAATAGCGAAGGAGATCATGGACATTGCTCATTCACAGGCTAAGGAAATGATGAAGAATCAGGAGGACATCCACTTTCTCGACATGCAGCGTGAAGATCCAAATTCCTGCAGCATGGGCCCTGTTGACATGAAGCTTCACTATAAGGAGATTAGGAAAAGGAAGAGGCTGGACAAGATTAAGGAACAACAGGAGAAGGCCAGGAAGGAACAAGGAGCTGCAGAAGATACGGGGGCTTTAGTGATTTCAACTTCGTCAGAGACTGACTCAGATGTCGTTGACCCAACCGTGGAAGTTTTTCCATCCTCCTCCAAGGGAAATTCCAAGAAGCGACGCAGGAATCTGATCTCACAG
>JAJOZX010006762.1:0-37500 GCA_023014485.1 Bathynomus jamesi | reverse complement strand
ATACCAGATACGCTGAAAAGAATCTCCTGAAACTGTACGAGCAATACAAGGGGCTGAAGAAGAACCGCACAAAGAATTTCCCATCCTACAGAATGAAGGAGGACATATTTCGAGGAGACCTTGACGATGTGTTCGATCTTTCACGTCATGACGCCCTCGAGACCATGATGAATGAGGAGGACAAGAACTTCCTTGTCGCTCAGCTCGATAATCCCACTTCCTCCAGCTTTGGCCCGATTGACAAGAAAATGGCTGACCAACAAACGAGGAAGAGGATTCGGTGTGAGGCGGAGATGAAAGTATAGGAGGGCGAAGGCCAATCGTTCCCACAAGAACACTGAAGCGTATGTCAGCCTGTGTAGGGAAGTGAAGGCGAAGGTTAGGCTAGCGAAACGTAACGAAGAACTACGGGTGGCAAGCCTCTGCAAGGGGAACCCTAAGGAGTTCTTCAGTTATGTTAATAGTAGAAAGCCCATTAGAAGCGGCGTTCTGCGGACCTCCGACGCGGACATCGCTAATGTGCTTAATGAGTACTTTGCGGGAGTGTTCACCAGGGAGGATACCAGCGTCATCCCCGAGCCAGGCGTGAGGCAAGAAGGTGCTGGCCTGGATAGTGTTAGATGTACCGCGACAGTCGTTGCCGATAGAATAGACAAACTGAGCACGTTTAAGGCTCCTGGGCCAGACCAGTTTCTCCCCAGAGTGTTGCGAGAAGTGCGCGACCAGGTGGCTCCCCACCTGGCTACAGTCTTCAACAAGTCGTTGGAGATGGGCCAGGTGCCTGGTGACTGGAGGGAAGCCAACGTGACCCCTATCTTAAGAAAGGGGATCACGAAAGTCCAGGGAACTATCGTCCCATTAGTCTCACTTCAGTTTTAGGTAAATTATTAGAAGGGATAATAGCTGATAGGATCGTTGACCATCTGGATTCCTACAAGCTGCTTGGGAACTCCCAACATGGGTTTAGACGGCATAGGTCGTGTCTCACCAACTTGCTCGAGTTTTTCCACGTCATGTTGAGTGAGTACGATAAGAGTAGGGCTATTGATATACTTTATCTCGACTTTCAGAAAGCCTTTGATAAGGTACCTCACCGCCGGCTAACGGCGAAAGTGCGCGCGCTGGGTATCGGTGGGGAAATAGGTAGGTGGATTGAAAACTGGCTGAGGAATAGGCGGCAGAGGGTGGTAATTGAAGGGGCTAGATCGGGTTGGGCCTCGGTCACTAGTGGGGTTCCTCAGGGTTCCGTTTTGGGGCCACTGTTGTTTATCATTTACATAAATGATATCGTCAGTCGGATCGCCAAATTCGCTGATGACACCAAGCTTGGGGCCAATGTTGGGACGCCCGAAGCGATCGAGGAACTGCGTGCGGACCTAGGTAGGATAGGAGAGTGGTCCGAAAAATGGCAAATGCCGTTTAACTTGGGTAAATGCAAAGTGATGCACATTGGCTACGCCAATCCCAAGTCGGACTACTCGATGTTGGGTAGTAATATCGAGGTGACTGATTTAGAAAAGGACTTGGGTGTGTTAATTAGCAGCGACCTTAAGTTTACGAAACAGTGTGTCGAGGTGGAAAAGAAAGCCCAGAAACTATTGGGTTATATCAGGAGGCAATTTCAGTTTCGGAACAAGGAGATTGTGCTCTCACTGTACAATTCCCTTGTTCGGCCGCATCTGGAGTATACTGTGCAGTTCTGGTCGCCCACCCTCAGGAAAGATATTGAGAGGCTGGAGCGAGTGCAGGCGAGGGCCACAAAGTTAATCCCTTCCGTTAGGCATATGGGCTACAATCGACGGTTACGCGCCCTGAACTTGTTTTCGCTTGAAACTCGGAGGCTGCGCGGTCAACTGATCGAGGTTTTCAAGCTCTTACGCGTGTTCAACGATGTCGATTTTAGAAGTATGTTTAGTTTAAATGATAACCCAACTCGCAACAATGGTTGGAAGTTGGATTTGAAACGGTTTAGGACTAGTGTGTGTGGGAATTACTTTACGTATAAGATCTGTGACACATGGAACAGGTTACCTTCGGAAGTTGTGAACAGTTCCTCTGTGGATCAGTTCAAGAAAAGGTTAGACCAAATTTTGCACACTATTTGAGTGTCTAGAAAATTTTCCGTGGCACCCGTTGCCATTGGTACCTCCTCGGTATGGGCCGCAAGGCCTTTTGAGGTACTTCTTTACCTTGTAACTCCTTGTAACTCTCTTTCTCTTTCTCTCTCTCTTTCTCTTTCTCTCTTTCTCTCTCTCTCTCTCTCTCTCACCAACTTTCTCTCTCACCAACTTGCTCGAGTTTTTCCACGTCATGTTGTGTGAGTACGATAAGAGTAGGGCGATTGATATACTTTATCTCGACTTTCAGAAAGCCTTTGATAAGGTACCTCACCGCCGGCTAATGGTGAAAGTGCGCGCGCTGGGTATCGGGTGGGAAATAGGTAGGTGGATTGAAAACTGGCTGAGGAATAGGCGGCAGAGGGTGGTAATTAAAGGGGCTAGTTCGGGTTGGGCCTCGGTCACTAGTGGGGTTCCTCAGGGTTCCGTTTTGGGGCCAGTTGTTTATCATTTACATAAATGATATCGACGGTGGCATCGTCAGTCGGATCGCCAAATTCGCTGATGACACCAAGCTTGGGGCCAATGTTGAGACGCCCGAAGCGATCGAGGAACTGCGTGCGGACCTAGGTAGGATAGGAGAGTGGTCCGAAAAATGGCAAATGCCGTTTAACTTGGGTAAATGCAAAGTGATGCACATTGGCTACGCCAATCCCAAGTCGGACTACTCGATGTTGGGTAGTAATATCGAGGTGACTGATTTAGAAAAGGACTTGCGTGTGCTAATTAGCAGCGACCTTAAGTTTACGAAACAGTGTGTAGAGGTGGAAAAGAAAGCACAGAAACTATTCTATCAGGAGGCAATTTCAGTTTCGGAACAAGGAGATTGTGCTCTCACTGTACAATTCCCTTGTTCGGCCGCACCTGGAGTATGCTGTGCAGTTCTGGTCGCCCACCCTCAGGAAAGATATTGAGAGGCTGGAGCGAGTGCAGGCGAGGGCCACAAAGTTAATCCCTTCCGTTAGGCGTATGGGCTACAATCGACGGTTACGCGCCCTGAACTTGTTTTCGCTTGAAACTCGGAGGCTGCGCGGTCAACTGATCGAGGTTTTCAAGCTCTTACGCGGGCTGAACGATGTCGATTTTAGAAGTATGTTTAGTTTAAATGACAACCAATTCGCAACAGTGGTTGGAAGTTGGATTTGAAACGGTTTAGGACTAGTGTGTGTGGGAATTACTTTACGTATAAGATCTGTGACACATGGAACAGGTTATCTTCGGAAGTTGTGAACAGTTCCTCTGTGGATCAGTTCAAGAAAAGGTTAGACCAAATTTTGCACACTATTTGAGTGTGTAGAAAATTTTCCGTGGCACTCGTTGCCATTGGTACCTCCTCGGTATGGGCCGCAAGGCCTTTTGAGGTACTTCTTTTCCTTGTAACTCTTTCTCTCTCTCTCTCTCTCTCTGGATAGTGTTAGATGTACCGCGACAGTCGTTCCCGATAGAATAGACAAACTGAGCGCGTTTAAGGCTCCTGGGCCAGACCAGTTTCTCCCCAGTGTGTTGCGAGAAGTGCGCGACCAGGTGGCTCCCCACCTGGCTACAGTCTTCAACAAATCGTTGGAGATGGGCCAGGTGCCTGGTGACTGGAGGGAAGCCAACGTGACCCCTATCTTTAAGAAAGGGGATCACGAAAGTCCAGGGAACTATCGTCCCATTAGTCTCACTTCAGTTGTAGGTAAATTATTAGAAGGGATAATAGCTGATAGGATCGTTGACCATTTGGATTCCTACAAGCTGCTTGTGGACTCCCAACATGGGTTTAGACGGCATAGGTCGTGTCTCACCAACTTGCTCGAGTTTTTCCACGTCATGTTGAGTGAGTATGATAAGAGTAGGGCGATTGATATACTTTATCTCGACTTTCAGAAAGCCTTTGATAAGGGACCTCACCGCCGGCTAATGGCGAAAGTGCGCGCGCTGGGTATCGGTGGGGAAATAGGTAGGTGAATTGAAAACTGGCTGAGTAATAGGCGGCAGAGGGTTGTAATTAAAGGGGCTAGTTCGGGGCGGGCCTCAGTCACTAGTGGAGTTCCTCAGGGTTCCGTTTTGGGGCCACTGTTGTTTATCATTTACATAAATGATATCGACGGTGGCATTGTCAATCGGATCGCCAAATTCGCTGATGACACCAAGCTTGGGCCAATGTTGGGACGCCCGAAGCGATCGAGGAACTGCGTGCGGACCTAGGTAGGATAGGAGAGTGGTCCGAAAAATGGCAAATGCCGTTTAACTTGGGTAAATGCAAAGTGATGCACATTGGCTACGCCAATCCCAAGTCGGACTACTCGATGTTGGGTAGTAATATCGAGGTGACTGATTTAGAAAAGGACTTGGGTGTGTTAATTAGCAGCGACCTTAAGTTTACGAAACAGTGTGTCGAGGTGGAAAAGAAAGCCCAGAAACTATTGGGTTATATCAGGAGGCAATTTCAGTTTCGGAACAAGGAGATTGTGCTCTCACTGTACAATTCCCTTGTTCGGCCGCACCTGAAGTATACTGTGCAGTTCTGGTCGCCCACCCTCAGGAAAGATATTGAGAGGCTGGAGCGAGTGCAGGCGAGGGCCACAAAGTTAATCCCTTCCGTTAGGCATATGGGCTACAATCGACGGTTACGCGCCCTGAACTTGTTTTCGCTTGAAACTCGGAGGCTGCGCGGTCAACTGATCGAGGTTTTCAAGCTCTTACGCGTGTTCAACGATGTCGATTTTAGAAGTATGTTTAGTTTAAATGATAACCCAACTCGCAACAATGGTTGGAAGTTGGATTTGAAACGGTTTAGGACTAGTGTGGGTGGGAATTACTTTACGTATAAGATCTGTGACACATGGAACAGGTTACCTTCGGAAGTTGTGAACAGTTCCTCTGTGGATCAGTTCAAGAAAAGGTTAGACCAAATTTGCACACTATTTGAGTGTCTAGAAAATTTTCCGTGGCACCCGTTGCCATTGGTACCTCCTCGGTATGGGCCGCAAGGCCTTTTGAGGTACTTCTTTACCTTGTAACTCCTTGTAACTCTCTTTCTCTTTCTCTCTCTCTTTCTCTTTCTCTCTTTCTCTCTCTCTCTCTCTCACTCACCAACTTTCTCTCTCACCAACTTGCTCGAGTTTTTCCACGTCATGTTGTGTGAGTACGATAAGAGTAGGGCGATTGATATACTTTATCTCGACTTTCAGAAAGCCTTTGATAAGGTACCTCACTGCCGGCTAATGGTGAAAGTGCGCGCGCTGGGTATCGGGTGGGAAATAGGTAGGTGGATTGAAAACTGGCTGAGGAATAGGCGGCAGAGGGTGGTAATTAAAGGGGCTAGTTCGGGTTGGGCCTCGGTCACTAGTGGGGTTCCTCAGGGTTCCGTTTTGGGGCCACTGTTGTTTATCATTTACATAAATGATATCGACGGTGGCATCGTCAGTCGGATCGCCAAATTCGCTGATGACACCAAGCTTGGGGCCAATGTTGAGACGCCTGAAGCGATCGAGGAACTGCGTGCGGACCTAGGTAGGATAGGAGAGTGGTCCGAAAAATGGCAAATGCCGTTTAACTTGGGTAAATGCAAAGTGATGCACATTGGCTACGCCAATCCAAGTCGGACTACTCGATTTGGGTAGTAATATCGAGGTGACTGATTTAGAAAAGGACTTGCGTGTGCTAATTAGCAGCGACCTTAAGTTTACGAAACAGTGTGTAGAGGTGGAAAAGAAAGCACAGAAACTATTCTATCAGGAGGCAATTTCAGTTTCGGAACAAGGAGATTGTGCTCTCACTGTACAATTCCCTTGTTCGGCCGCACCTGGAGTATGCTGTGCAGTTCTGGTCGCCCACCCTCAGGAAAGATATTGAGAGGCTGTAGCGAGTGCAGGCGAGGGCCACAAAGTTAATCCCTTCCGTTAGGCGTATGGGCGACAATCGACGGTTACGCGCCCTGAACTTGTTTTCGCTTGAAACTCGGAGGCTGCGCGGTCAACTGATCGAGGTTTTCAAGCTCTTACGCGGGTTGAACGATGTCGATTTTAGAAGTATGTTTAGTTTAAATGACAACCCAATTCGCAACAGTGGTTGGAAGTTGGATTTGAAACGGTTTAGGACTAGTGTGTGTGGGAATTACTTTACGTATAAGATCTGTGACACATGGAACAGGTTACCTTCGGAAGTTGTGAACAGTTCCTCTGTGGATCAGTTCAAGAAAAGGTTAGACCAAATTTTGCACACTATTTGAGTGTGTAGAAAATTTTCCGTGGCACTCGTTGCCATTGGTACCTCCTCGGTATGGGCCGCAAGGCCTTTTGAGGTACTTCTTTTCCTTGTAACTCTTTCTCTCTCTCTCTCTCTCTCTCTGGATAGTGTTAGATGTACCGCGACAGTCGTTCCCGATAGAATAGACAAACTGAGCGCGTTTAAGGCTCCTGGGCCAGACCAGTTTCTCCCAGTGTGTTGCGAGAAGTGCGCGACCAGGTGGCTCCCCACCTGGCTACAGTCTTCAACAAATCGTTGGAGATGGGCCAGGTGCCTGGTGACTGGAGGGAAGCCAACGTGACCCCTATCTTTAAGAAAGGGGATCACGAAAGTCCAGGGAACTATCGTCCCATTAGTCTCACTTCAGTTGTAGGTAAATTATTAGAAGGGATAATAGCTGATAGGATCGTTGACCATTTGGATTCCTACAAGCTGCTTGTGGACTCCCAACATGGTTTAGACGGCATAGGTCGTGTCTCACCAACTTGCTCGAGTTTTTCCACGTCATGTTGAGTGAGTATGATAAGAGTAGGGCGATTGATATACTTTATCTCGACTTTCAGAAAGCCTTTGATAAGGGACCTCACCGCCGGCTAATGGCGAAAGTGCGCGCGCTGGGTATCGGTGGGGAAATAGGTAGGTGAATTGAAAACTGGCTGAGTAATAGGCGGCAGAGGGTTGTAATTAAAGGGGCTAGTTCGGGGCGGCCTCAGTCACTAGTGGAGTTCCTCAGGGTTCCGTTTTGGGGCCACTGTTGTTTATCATTTACATAAATGATATCGACGGTGGCATTGTCAATCGGATCGCCAAATTCGCTGATGACACCAAGCTTGGGGCCAATGTTGGGACGCCCGAAGCGATCGAGGAACTGCGTGCGGACCTAGGTAGGATAGGAGAGTGGTCCGAAAAATGGCAAATGCCGTTTAACTTGGGTAAATGCAAAGTGATGCACATTGGCTACGCCAATCCCAAGTCGGACTACTCGATGTTGGGTAGTAATATCGAGGTGACTGATTTAGAAAAGGACTTGGGTGTGTTAATTAGCAGCGACCTTAAGTTTACGAAACAGTGTGTCGAGGTGGAAAAGAAAGCCCAGAAACTATTGGGTTATATCAGGAGGCAATTTCAGTTTCGGAACAAGGAGATTGTCCTCTCACTGTACAATTCCCTTGTTCGGCCGCACCTGGAGTATACTGTGCAGTTCTGGTCGCCCACCCTCAGGAAAGATATTGAGAGGCTGGAGCGAGTGCAGGCGAGGGCCACAAAGTTAATCCCTTCCGTTAGGCATATGGGCTACAATCGACGGTTACGCGCCCTGAACTTGTTTTCGCTTGAAACTCGGAGGCTGCGCGGTCAACTGATCGAGGTTTTCAAGCTCTTACGCGTGTTCAACGATGTCGATTTTAGAAGTATGTTTAGTTTAAATGATAACCCAACTCGCAACAATGGTTGGAAGTTGGATTTGAAACGGTTTAGGACTAGTGTGTGTGGGAATTACTTTACGTATAAGATCTGTGACACATGGAACAGGTTACCTTCGGAAGTTGTGAACAGTTCCTCTGTGGATCAGTTCAAGAAAAGGTTAGACCAAATTTTGCACACTATTTCAGTGTGTACAAAATTTTCCCTGGCACCCGTTGCCATTGGTACCTCCTCAGTATGGGCCGCAAGGCCTTTTGAGGTACTTCTTTTCCTTCTAACTCCTTGTAACTCTTTCTCTCTCTTTCTCTCTCTTTCTCTCCGCAGGGGGTATAAAGGTTATGCACGTTCCTTTTGGGTGTTGTAAACTTTATACTTGGGGTGTGACAGCCCTCCGGTCCCGAGTCGTGGGATTCTAGAGAAATTGGCTGCCAATTCCTTTAGGTTCTCTCTCTTTCTGGAGGGTGGGTGAAGTCTGTTGTACAAACCTGTCCCGTGGGTTACTAGGAACCCTTCCCATCCCTACTCTGTCCTTTTAGCTTAGGTTAATGAGGTTCTCCTCTGACTGCAGAAAAAAAAAAAAACTTTTAGTATTAAGTCTTTTTCTCTACTCTTACGATTAGGACCCTACTGCTACCTCATGCGTGGGAAGAGAGGCTTTGGAACCTCTATAAATAACACCATTTCACTTCAGTTGTAGGTAAATAATTAGAGGGGATAATAGCGGGTAGGACTGTTGACCATTTGGATTCCTACAAGCTACTTGGGGACTCCAACATGGGTTTAGACGGCATAGGTCGTGTCTCACCAACATGCTCGAGTTTTTCCACGTCATGTTGAGTGAGTATGATAAGAGTAGGGCGATTGATTAGAAAGCCTTTGATAAGGTACCTCACCGCCAGCTAATGGCCAAAGTGCACGTGCTGGGTATTGGTGGGGAAGCAGGTAGGTGGATTGAAAACCGGCTGAAGAATGCCTCAAAGTTAATCCCTTCCGTTAGGCATATGGGCTACAATCGACGCTTACGTGACGCGGGTTCAAAGATGTCGATTTAGAAGCATGTTTAGTTTAAATGATAACCCAACTCGCACAATGGTTGGAAGTTGGATTTGAAACGGTTTAGGACTAGTGTGTGTGAATTACTTTACGTATAAGATCTGTGACACGGAACAGGTTACCTTCAGAAGTTGTGAACAGTTCCTCTGTGGATCATTTAAGAAAAGGTTAGACCAAATCTTGTACACTATTTGAGGTGTAGAAAATTTTCCCTGGCACCCGTTGCCATTGGTACCTCCTCGGTATGGGCCGCAAGGCCTTTTGAGGTACTTCTTTTCTTGTAACTCCTTGTAACTCTCTCTATCTCTCTCTCTCTCTCTCTCTCTCTCTCCGAGGGGGTATAAAGGTTATGACATTTCTTCTGGATGTTGTAAACTTTATACTTGGGGTGTGACAGCCCTCCGGTCCCGAGTCGTGGGATTCTAGAGAAATTGGCTGCCAGTTCCTTTAGGTTCTCTCTCTCTTTCGGGAGGGCGGGTAAAGTATGTTGTACAATCCTGTCCCGTGGGTTACTAGGACCCCATCCCATCCCTACTCTGTCCTTTTAGCTTACATTAAGGATGTTCTCCTCTGACTGAAAAAAAAAAAAAAAAAACTTTTCTTTTAGTATAAAGTATTTTTCTCTTCTTTTACTATTAGGACCCTACTGCTACCTCATGCGTGGGAAGAGAGGCTTTGGAACCTCTATAAATAACACCATTTAACGCTCGTAGGTTGTGAGAGACTGGGATGGAGGGGTCCCAGGCGTAGGGGCGCGATGAATGGAGTGTGGCTAGTGCCCCGTTAAGCCCATTCCTAACGCGTAATGGCCTGACCAGCCCCCTGCGACCGTTCTTTGGTGACCAATTGATGGTGCTTGGCTGTACTGCTCTGAGGTGAGAGAGCTTTACTGCCCAGCTGGCTGCCAGGCCAGCGTAAAGTCTCGGGCGTAGACTCTGGGTCTGGTGGGATATCCCTTGAACACTGGATTCTAAGAGTCTGGCCGCTTGTGAGTGACTAGTAAGACTTAGTAAGGGGCTGCATCTCGCTGTCGCTCCTGGCGGAAATCCGTGATGCCTGCGTCGCGAGTGTTTGTCAGTTGGTAGCTGCGACACGTTTGGGATTGTCCGGCCCTGGGGAGACCTTTGGTCGGTGCGGCAGCAGCGAGAGGTGTAGTCTTCTGGAAGGGATGAACGTCACTTGCAAGTAGGTGGATGCGTCTACGCGCGGGATGAATTCACCCCCCCCCCCTTTTTTATACTGGTCAGAACGTTTTTGATAGTTTTCATTGCTAGAACGCTTTATCTTATTCAGAGTATTCAGAAAAAAAAGAGAAAATATGGCAGGGCCAGCTAAATTGAAAGCAGAATGCTTTAAATGTAAAGTTAATCATTGGTGCGTTGACTTCCCTGAAGGTAGTATCAGCGATATCACATCCCTTAGTGTATGTTTGTTTTGTAAACTTAGAGACAACCACGAAAAGGAAGTTAAAGAGCTAAAGGAATTAGTAAAAAAGCTTGAAGCTAGGGTCGTCGCACTGGAAATCCAACCCAGTGGACAAGATCAAACTAAAAACACACCAGCAGATTTAAACTGTAAGATTAAGCATCTAGAACAAAGCGTGGCACGCTTGGAAAACACGGTGACTATTCCGGAAAATAGAACGGAGGAACAAGAATTCAAATTGGTCAAAAATAAAAGACCCTCCAAACCAAAACATAAGGATTTGGAACCCATTACCATCAAAAATAAGTTTCACTTACTTGCTGATGAGGAGGATGAATCCTTTTTAATTGGGGATTCTATGGTAAGGAATCAAGGGGACTTTTTCGGAGCAAGACGGGCGACCAAGAGAAAACTCCGATGTTTTCCGGGTGCCACAAGCCAGATAATTAATAGGGAATTAGGCAAAATTAATATCAAGAATAAGAGTTGCCCTATCATTGTCCATGTTGGTGGCAATGACGTTTTTCTGGGAGGGACAGGAGGGCAGACAGAGCCCATTATAAAAGAATTTAAGAACCTAACTGACAAGGTTAGGGATAGGACAGACATGGGTATGGTCGTAGGAATTCTCCCTCGAATGCGTGCTAGTGACTATACTCTAAGTAAAGCCATTAGCATAAATAAAAGAGTTAAACGCATGTGTGATGAAAAAGGCCTAAAGTTTGTCGATTTTTGGCCTACATTCTACGGAAATGGGGAATACTTTGGTTCGGACGGGATACATTTTAACCAGAAGGGGAAAAAGAAGTATGGTGATTTACTGAACATTAATTTGTATAATCTTTTTAAACTAGGACCCCCCAAACCAGCAATTGATCCTGCTCCCCAAACAGTTAAACCTACTCCCCCAGCAGTTAGTCCCCCTCCCCCAGCAGTTAGTCCCCCTCCCCCAGCAGTAGTCCCCTCCAGCAGTAGTCCCCCTCCAGCAGGTAGTCCCCCTCCCCAGTAGTTAGTCCCCCTCCAACAGCAGGTAGTGACTCTCCTTCCACGTTGGAGGGGGCTCAGGCTCCTGCGGAGATTGTCCCCTCGTTAGTGAGGGGCTCTTCAACTCCCGACAGCCCTGGCTGTTCGGGAAACGGGTCGTGCTAGGGGGCGGTCAGAATAGGGGAGGCTCCCTCCGTGCAATGCTTTTTAATGCTAGGTCGATCAGGAACAAGTTTGGCGAGCTACGGGCGCTCTTAGCATCAGAATACCAGGATATCGTTGCTATCACCGAGTCCTGGATTCATACTGATCGTAGGGACTACGTTGGGGAGTTCGAAATTCCCGGGTATAGAATGTTTCGCAAAGACCGCACCCGTGGGGAGGGGGTGGGGTACTAATATACGTCAGAGACACGTTGAGTCCGGTTGACTGCCAGTTCCGGTCGGAACGGGAGCTGCTTGGCGTCGATCTGAACGTGGGAGGGACGAACTATAGGTTAATCTTGGTGTACAGACCTCCGCATCTCCTCCTCGAGGAGGATACAGCCCTGTACACCGAACTCAGTAGCCTGCTAGGGGATAGGGTGTGTGTAGTTTTAGGAGACTTCAACTGTCGCGGCATAAAGTGGGAAAACAGGACTGCCGATGCTGAAGGGAGGAGGCTAGTTGACTTTGCTGATGAGAACTTCCTCACTCAGTGGGTCAACGAGCCTACACGAGGCGAAAGCGTTCTAGACTTAGTATTCACGACCGAAGACAACCTCGTCACTGGCCTCACCGTTGACGAATCATTGGGCGGGAGTGATCACGGTCTTATTAGGTTCCGTGTGTGCGTCCCTCGGGTGAAGCGTAGTAACTCGAGAGGCAGTAAGCTCGATCTCCGGCGGGCGAACTTTGTTAGCCTCAGGGATAGCGTAGGAGAGATGGGGTTAGAGGTTGGCGGCGATGTTGAGGGAGTGTGGAGTGCATTCCGGGACGAGTTTATGGTGCTGCAGTCTGCTGCCATACCCTCAAAACCGGTCACCCCTGCTTCAACGCAGCCTAAGTGGTTCAATCGTGACATCGCTTCGGCTATCCGAAATAGGAAAGTAGCGTATAGGAGGGCGAAGGCCAATCGTTCCCACGAGAACACTGAAGCGTATGTCCGCCTGTGTAGGGAAGTGAAGGCGAAGGTTAGGCTAGCGAAACGTAACGAAGAACTACGGGTGGCAAGCCTCTGCAAGGGGAACCCTAAGGAGTTCTTCAGTTATGTTAATAGTAGAAAGCCCATTAGAAGCGGCGTTCTGCGGACCTCCGACGCGGACATCGCTAATGTGCTTAATGAGTACTTTGCGGGAGTGTTCACCAGGGAGGATACCCGCGTCATCCCCGAGCCAGGCGTGAGGCACGAAGGTGCTGGCCTGGATAGTGTTAGATGTACCGCGACAGTCGTTGCCGATAGAATAGACAAACTGAGCGCGTTTAAGGCTCCTGGGCCAGACCAGTTTCTCCCCAGAGTGTTGCGAGAAGTGCGCGACCAGGTGGCTCCCCACCTGGCTACAGTCTTCAACAAATCGTTGGAGATGGGCCAGGTGCCTGGTGACTGGAGGGAAGCCAACGTGACCCCTATCTTTAAGAAAGGGGATCACGAAAGTCCAGGGAACTATCGTCCCATTAGTCTCACTTCAGTTGTAGGTAAATTATTAGAAGGGATAATAGCTGATAGGATCGTTGACCATTTGGATTCCTACAAGCTGCTTGGGGACTCCCAACATGGGTTTAGACGGCATAGGTCGTGTCTCACCAACTTGCTCGAGTTTTTCCACGTCATGTTGAGTGAGTACGATAAGAGTAGGGCGATTGATATACTTTATCTCGACTTTCAGAAAGCCTTTGATAAGGTACCTCACCGCCGGCTAATGGCGAAAGTGCGCGCGCTGGGTATCGGTGGGGAAATAGGTAGGTGGATTGAAAACTGGCTGAGGAATAGGCGGCAGAGGGTGGTAATTAAAGGGGCTAGTTCGGGTTGGGCCTCGGTCACTAGTGGGGTTCCTCAGGGTTCCGTTTTGGGGCCACTGTTGTTTATCATTTACATAAATGATATCGACGGTGGCATCGTCAGTCGGATCGCCAAATTCGCTGATGACACCAAGCTTGGGGCCAATGTTGGGACGCCCGAAGCGATCGAGGAACTGCGTGCGGACCTAGGTAGGATAGGAGAGTGGTCCGAAAAATGGCAAATGCCGTTTAACTTGGGTAAATGCAAAGTGATGCACATTGGCTACGCCAATCCCAAGTCGGACTACTCGATGTTGGGTAGTAATATCGAGGTGACTGATTTAGAAAAGGACTTGGGTGTGCTAATTAGCAGCGACCTTAAGTTTACGAAACAGTGTGTAGAGGTGGAAAAGAAAGCCCAGAAACTATTGGGTTATATCAGGAGGCAATTTCAGTTTCGGAACAAGGAGATTGTGCTCTCACTGTACAATTCCCTTGTTCGGCCGCACCTGGAGTATGCTGTGCAGTTCTGGTCGCCCACCCTCAGGAAAGATATTGAGAGGCTGGAGCGAGTGCAGGCGAGGGCCACAAAGTTAATCCCTTCCGTTAGGCATATGGGCTACAATCGACGGTTACGCGCCCTGAACTTGTTTTCGCTTGAAACTCGGAGGCTGCGCGGTCAACTGATCGAGGTTTTCAAGCTCTTACGCGGGTTCAACGATGTCGATTTTAGAAGTATGTTTAGTTTAAATGATAACCCAACTCGCAACAATGGTTGGAAGTTGGATTTGAAACGGTTTAGGACTAGTGTGTGTGGGAATTACTTTACGTATAAGATCTGTGACACATGGAACAGGTTACCTTCGGAAGTTGTGAACAGTTCCTCTGTGGATCAGTTCAAGAAAAGGTTAGACCAAATCTTGCACACTATTTGAGTGTGTAGAAAATTTTCCCTGGCACCCGTTGCCATTGGTACCTCCTCGGTATGGGCCGCAAGGCCTTTTGAGGTACTTCTTTTCCTTGTAACTCCTTGTAACTCTCTCTCTCTCTCTCTCTGATCACACCGCATCCCATCAGAGGTCTTCAGCAGGGACATCTGCAATGTATCCATATAATGTTAATAATAACCGAAACTCGGGGAAAATATACTCTCTGCCTTCCGCTCTAGAAACTAATCTATCATATTTTGAACTTTTTAACTCTGGTAGGATTCAAGGACATCTGAATCATCAGATTCACATACTGTAGTTTTTAAGGAGTCAGCACGAAAACGTTCCACTCCTAAGCGATTGAAGTCTATGATCACGCCTGACATTTCCTTAGCCTTGGATCGCCACAACATCAGTGACAGGAAAGGAATGGCAGTGGTCGCAGCAACTATTAAATCGCTGGGCACAACTTGGACGAAGTGTCAATCTCGCGCAGCACCATTCGTCGCGTGAGACAATGTACACGTGAAGCGGTGTGCCGCGAAGATCAGGCCACTTTCAAGACCCATGAGCCCCTTCTCTTGCACTGGGATAGTAAGCTGCTTACAGATATCTCCCATGGGTTAGAGGTGGTGGACCGTGTGGCTGTGCTTGTAACCGGTAACGGGGAAGAGAAACTCCTTGGAGTTCCAATGGTAGCTGCTGCAACTGGAGCATCTCAGGCTCAGGCGTGCCTGAAGCTTGTGGACGACTAGTCTTTGAGGGGCAACGTTCGAGGTCTTGTTTTTGATACAACTGCGTCCAACACGGGACTTCATGCTGGAGCTTGTACTCTCATTGAAAAGGAGTTGGGTATTGATCTGGTGTGGATCGCTTGCCGACACCACGTGGTAGAAGTCATCCTTGCTGCGGCCTTCGGTGCTTGTTTCGGAACATCCAGTGGACCTGAAATTGGCCTATTCAAGCGCTTCAAGCAGTACTGGGTTTTCATTGATCGCAGCAAGTTCGAGAGTGCACCCGACAGCCTGTTCATTGAAACAGCAGAGCAGAGGAAGGAAATGGTCTCCTACTACAAGGAGGCTGTCAAGAAGAAGAGCCAGCAGGACGACTATGATGAACTGATGCTTCTCTGCCTCCTTTTCTTGGGAGGGAAGCTTGACGGTCCTGTGAGAATTCGAAGCCCTGGAGCCATGCACCATGCGCGATGGATGGCCAAGGCCATTTACACGCTCAAGGTGTTCCTATTCAGAGATCAATTCACCTTGCTTCAGACCGAGAAACGGAACATCGAGGAACTAAGCCTGTTTATCACGCTCCTTTACGGCCGCTACTAGAACGAGGCCAGTGTTGCATACATGGCTCCATTGAATGACTTCACTTTCTTGCGCCAGCTGAAAGCTCACCCAGGAAAGACGAACGACGCGGCATTTGCCGCGATGAAGCGCCATTTGTGGTTCATTTCTGAGCACTTAATCCCCTTGGCACTCTTTGATCCTCGAGTTCACACGTCCACGAAGGAGAGGATTGCTCACAACATCGTAGCTGTTCCCGAAAAAAGAAAAGGACTCAAGCGCGTGGACGGAAAAACGTTTCCTCGAGCAATCCCTTGGAATTCTATGCCACCAAACGTTCAGCAATCTTCTTCAACCTCGTGATGCAGCACGGAAGTGAACAGGCACAATCATTCTTGTCCAAGACACCAAATGATTGGAACACAGATCCAGCTTACCAAGGAATGAAGGAACGTGTAGAGAAGATGGCAGTGGTTAACGATTTCGCAGAAAGAGGAGTTGCGCTCATTAAGGCTTTCAACAGCACAATCACGAAGGATGAAGTGCAAAAGCAGTACCTTCTCCGCGCAGTCGCTCAGCACCGCGAGGAATTCAAAGAGCCGACTAAAACTGGTTTCAAGAAGACCTAAAGATCTTCAACTGTGTGCATTATTTGTTCCGCTGTTATAATTTCATAATATATTAATATATATATATATATTATATATATTATAGTCATAAATTGTCAAGTCATTATTATCCTTGTTCAATAAATGTTCTAGTCATAAATTGTCAAGTCATTATTCAGATTGATTCATTTTGAGCGAGTGCATAAAAAGGTCCTAGCGCAAAGATAATTGGCACGTTTATTCTTGTGGGGGAATAGAATAAGGGCAGAGTGACCGAATTTAAAATTCCAAAAAACGCTGTTGTGGACCACCCTAATATATATATATATATATGTTAAACCCTCCGTCTATAGCCTTGGTTGGTACGAAGTCGACGGGGGTTCTGGTTAGGAGGCAGCAACGGATTTGTTACTCGCAGTAGTTTCTTCTATACTACTCTCCGAGTTCTTCTATAATGGTTCAGAAGATTCTGGGAAAACTTACTAAATTATCTGACGGTTCCCGATTCTTCTCATAAAGTATCGGAAAATTATATTTCTCTACTTTATTGACTGAGTTCTCTGAAGAGAGTAAGGCTCGAAGGAGAAGATAAAATCTTTCTTTTACTGTAATTTACTGCTAAAATGTACAGGTAATGCTCAGCCTCTAAGTTAGATTATACTTTTATAGGGGGAGAGGTTCGACCGCTTTCGACCATGGCTCAGGCCGGAATTTATAAGTGAGAAGGCCTTCGGACTCTTCGAGGAGGGCTCCAACCTCCTAGCTGAAGGGCTCCTAAGACAGGAGTGATTCAATTTATATACAATTAAACAAGTCTAAATTTTGGGGGAGTGCAGTTGAAGGTTAAAGTTCCCCCCTTTAACTGGAGATCTAAACACTTCTTGGACGTTAAGCATAATTTTAACACATATCAGAATTTTAAAAGATTTATCGCCAAGTATATATTCTAAAATGGCGACATAATGTCGGAATAGTACATTGAGTACAATCCCAAGTACATCACTGAGTACATTGTAATTTTGGTTTATTACAACTATGATTATAATTACTAATTAATTCACATTTGCTTATTATCGTTAATTACAGTTTCATTAAAGTACATTAATTACAGTATATTAAATTATTACATTTAATTACAATGTTAGCAAATTGTTAATTTACATATCTAGTACTGAAGTAATCTAAATAGGTGATACAATTTATATAATGAAGGAGTGTCAACCGTTGTTCTATAATTTTAAGGGGATTAACAGCAATGTTATATATTTATAGTTAACAATAATTACGCCAAATTATATCAAATATTATTAGAATCTGATTGGTTATCAGAGTTTGAAAGTCTAATTTGCCAGCGATGAGGAAAGCGGAGAAAAATATGGTGTACTTTTCATTGGAAGTACACGGACATTTATGATAACGTAATACATAAGTAATATAGAATTTGAATGACAATTAGGTAGAAATAGTAAGTACAAGTAATGAGAACGGGGATAACTATGTGACGTAACCAGATAACGAACCAGTGGCTTGGCATGGAAACAATAGAGTATATTATAATAATATAACATAACATCTTAACGTTATAAATTGGTAACAGAAGCAAGAGAGAAGATTTCGAATTCAGATGCTTGCTTTTGGCGACGTCATCGGAATTCCAATATCGTATCAGCATTAACGAATAACTTGCGAGAGGTGAAATAATTAAAAGAAAAAGTAAAAGGAATACATGTGGGCATATTTACATGTACGTAACTATGTACGTAATCATGATGATGAGAGGACATGTACGAATGCACAAAGTATTTTACGCATATCGGTACGTAACACAATAGGTTGTGTGCGTAATATAGACACGAGTAAACATGGACTGATAGGTTAATTGGGTATAAGTAGACAACAAGTAGATGAATGAATAAGTAATAAAATTAGTAAAGGATAGTGGTCAAGAAAGGACATGGATGTATGAATGAATATGGTCGAATAATATTTATACTGCCTAACAGCAGACAGGACCCAACATATAAATAATGACTTATAAAGAATGATTTTTTATTATTATTAAAGAATTTACCATACATTGAATACGAAAGATATCCATATACTAAACACGCGATTCAGTATTCAAGGTATGGAAAACGTGAAGAGAAGTAAGGTACTTTATGACAACATAGTTACAATTTATGTAATACGTTAATTCATAATTAATACGCCATAGTTATTTAATTCGTACGTACAGTACAAGTCATTATTGGGAGAAATTAGAAGAAACGAATTAGAGAAATGCAGTAATGAAAGGTTTATAGCCATTGTACAACGAGTGAGTGAAACTATTAATTAAATATATAACTATATGAGTATCCAGTAAATATTAAGGAATATTAAAAAAAAATGAAACAATTCACCAATTATTTGGCAAAAATAGAAAGCAAATCAAAATTTTATCCAAACTCGCGTTAGGCGATTTTGGTTCTTATGTAAAAATTAATATTTGAATGTAAAGATTATATAGGACTTATTCATTGTTCATTTTTACAGGGCTCTTCCCTCTAGAATGATATTAATACAATATAATTAATACAATACAATTAATACAATACAATACAATAATATAATATCCTAACTAAATCAAACTAGATGATGACTAATGGGTTTTATAATACAAATTTTATATACAACACGTGAGTTAGTGTGGTTAAGTACAATGCACAGTAATCAAATCTAATTTTTAGACAATTAATTAATTTAGACAACCAATGATATTGTTAATTTTTTTAACAAAAACCTATTTTCCTGTTGAAAAATACATACCTAATGAATAGTAGGTAAAAGAGAAAATTAAAATTTTAAAATTCAGGAATTTCCAAAGTTACCATGATCATACATTTAATAAACTAATTTGATGGACTAGGAAAAAGTATAATTAATTTAGCAAAAACATTAAAATTTATTTAGTTATAGTTTTAGATACTTAGATGTTGTTAACCATTAAGAATATACAAGGGGAAGAAAGATAGAATTACGTAATGGACGATGTATAGACCTGTGGTCAAGTGGGTATTTATGTGTATTAGTGACGTGAGGTACGGAAGGAAAAAGAATTCGAGTATGTGTCAAAGTAATAAAATATAATTAGGATTATAGATTTTACGTAATTAAATCAGTTGCACGTATATTAAGGAAATAAAAACGCACTTAGAAGAACTTACAATTAATGAAAGTAAATCTCGCGGTATTAAAATTGAATTGCGACACAGAATTAAATTGGACTAGTACTATTCATAGCCATATATTAACAGTATATAACCATTAATATTAACAAGAAGTATCAGTATGATAATTGAATTAAGAAAATTAAGGATACACATTAAAAATAGAAATCAATTATAAACTATAATGAACTGAACATAGCGTTATAGGTTCCGTATAATACTCTTAAAAATAAAAAACACAAATTTAGGGTATGTGCGGTTATAAGGGTAAATTTCACGAACATACAGAGCAGGATAAATTAGGTGCATGGTTAGGTGGTCATACGATAGGGCATGCGGGTCATACGGTTACAGGGGATTCGCAACATGCCGGGAAAACAGTGGACTGACCATGCGAGCCTTGCTTACTCAAAAAGGAAGTGGCTTATCGGGATTAAGAAGAATAGCTTTTACTGGTTTCCGAAGAGGGTCCAGGAAAAGCCAAAGGGAAAAATCAGCAAAGTAGGAGGGAAGGAAGACGAGAATGATCGTTGGAACGATCACGTTATGATACTGAGGAATGTTCCGCAGTACCAATAAAGGCTTCTGTTTGGCTTCTGGACCAACCTGGGTGAAAGAAAACAGATGGTTAAACTGTGGTTTGACTGGAGTCAAAGTAGAGTCAACCATGGTTGACTGTGGTTTGACTGGAGTCAAAGTAGAGTCAACCATGGTTGAACCATTTCATTGGTTGACACTAAGTTCAACTGGGGTTGGGGTATTGGGAAAAAATAAAATTTGGAATACTGCATTCGTGGGAATCGAGTGACCAATCGGGGAGACATGATGTCTGAAATTGACAATACGTCTTTTCGTGAGCACTTTGCTCTTTAGAAAAAGATTGCTTGTCACACTGCTCAGAACACAAATTAAAGGAGTTCAAGCAAAACGGAGGGACGGCATTTTCCTCCCCATGGTAATTTAAAAAATCATTGGGACATGACCGATTAGTTACTACACTATTAATGTCATCATATACATCAATAATTATAAAAATCGTTACGAACATTTGTAAAAACTGTTTTGGTTACAAACAATAAAATATATAATTTTACCTATATATTTATATACGCAACTACTGCATGCAAAAAAGACAGAAGGTTGAATTAAAGACACAAACCTGTCAATTCAGGTTGAATTAAATTCTCTTAAATTCTCTTAAATTCAGGTTGAATTAAATTCTCTCTTACAACAAAAACAGGTTGAATTAAATTGACTGTACTGAACTGACTTGAACTTGACTTGAAACTGACTTGAACTTACTTGAAACTGACTTGAACTTGACTTGAACTTGACTTGAACTTGACTTAAAACTGACTACAACTGACTTGAAACTGACTACAACTGACTTGGGACTGACTACAACTGACTTGTAACTGACTACAACTGACTTGAAGCTGAAACTGACTTGTAACTGACTTGAACTTGAACTGCTATCAAGTGAAGTCTATTATTCTCTGGGGCGGTTGTCCCTCTGGATGCAACCGACTGACTGGAAACTGACTGACTGAAAACTGACTGAAACTAACTGAAAACTAAAATTGACTGCACTTGAACTGCTATCAAGTGAAGTCTATTATTCTCTGGGGCGGTTGTCCCTCCTGGATGCAACCGACTGACTTGAACTGCTATCAAGTATTTCTCTATTCTAGTATTCTCTACAGCGGTCGTTCCTCTGGATGCAACCGACTTTCTTGAACTGCTATCAACTATTTCTATAAATCTCTGGGACGGTTGTCCCTCTGGATGGAACCTACTGACTTGAACTGCTATGAAGTGTCTGTATAAACTATAAACTCTCTCTTTCTGTATTATAGTAATGCACAATAAATGCACAATGATTACAAGTCAATTCAATTCAATAATTTAAAAAAATTGTAAAAAAAAAAAATTTAAAATTTCACTCGAATGTACGCGAAGGTACGGTAATATTATGTTTCGTATATAAAATAAAATTATTCTATACTAACTATAATAATGAAAAAACTAACTCGGTTCAATAAATGTATCACTGGTGCAGGGATTGTTCACTGTGGTTTTTGTTACTTCTGGCTTGATACTAATTATTAACTGTTAATAATACTGACTTCTCAAATGTTTAGAGATTACTTTTAAAAAATAGAGCTCTGTACTTAACAAGATTCCTCCGGCAAATCCTTGGAGACGTGTCCTGAAGACGTGTCTTGCTGGCTACTTGTTCTTGGATGAAGACTAGGCGTGGAGAACTTGGAATCGTGACACACGGGTTCAAGGGTGGATGTGACGAACTGGAAGTCGTGACACGCCGGTCAACTGGATGTTGGTTCTAGTTCCAGGGTCTGGAAGAATGGAAGAATCCTGGATGCAGAGTCGCCAGTTTCTTATATTTCCAGGGTCTGGAAGACTGGAAGAATCCTGGGAAGATCGCCACTTTTGTTAACCCCACTGTCTATGGCCTTTGTTTCGAAGTCGACGGGGGTTCTGGTTAGGAGGCAGCAACGGATTTGTTACTCGCAGTAGTTTCTTCTATACTACTCTCCGAGTTCTTCTATAATGGCTCGGAGGATTCTAAGAAAACTTACTAAATTATCTGACGGTTCCCCGATTCTTCTTATAACGTATCGGGAAATTGTTTTTCTCTACTTTATTGACTGAATTATCTGAAGAGAGTAAGGCTCGAAGAAGATAAAAGACAGGTAAATGTACAGGTAATGCTCAGCCTCTAAGTTAGATTAGACTTTTACAGGGGGAGAGGTTCGACCTCTTTCGACCATGGCTCAGGCCGGAATTTAAAAGTGAGGATGCCCTCGGCCTCCTCGAGGAGGGCTCCAACCTCCTAGCTGAAGGGCTGGTAAGACAGGAGTGATTCAATTTACAATACAAGAATTAAAGAAGTCCAAATTTTGGGGGAGTGCAGTTGAAGGTTAAAGTTACCCCCTTTAACTGGAGATCTAAACACTTCTTGGACGTTAAGCATAATTTTAATACATATCAGAATTTTGAAGAATCCAAAATAAAACGAAAAACTTAACCAAAAAAATAATAATAATATTGCCGAGTATATATTAATATATTCCTAAATGGCGACATAATGTCGGAGTATTATATTGAGTACAATCCCAAGTACATCACTGAGTACATTGTAATTTTGGTTTATTACAACTATGATTATAATTACTAATTAATTCACATTTGCTTATTATCGTTAATTACAGTTTCATTAAAGTACATTAATTACATTATATTAAAATTACATTTAATTACAATTTTAGCAAATTGTTAATTGACATATCTAATACTGAAGTAATCTAAATAGGAGATACAATTTATATAATGAAGGAGTGTTAATCGTTGTTCTATAATTTTAAGGGGATTAACAACAATGTTATATATTTATAGTTAACAGTAATTAAGCAGAATTATGTCATATATAATTAGAACATGGTTGGTGATCAGAGTTTGAAAGTCTAATTAGCCAGCGATGAGGAAAGCGGAGAAAAATATAGTGTACTTTTCATTGGAAATACACGGACATTAATGATAACGTAATACATAAGTAATATAGAATTTGAATGAAATTAGGTAGAAATAGTAAGTACAAGTAATGAGAACGGGGATAACTATGTGACGTAAGCAGATAACGAACCAATGGCTTGGCAGGGAAACAATACATTATATTATACTAATATAGCATAACATCTTAACGTTATAAATTGGTAACAGAAGCAAGAGAGAAGATTCCGAATTCAGATGCTTGCTTTTGGCGACGTCATCGGAATTCGAACATTCATATCAGCATTAACGAATAACTTGCGAGAGGTGAAATAATTAAAAGAAAAAGTGGATCAATCCCAGAATAGGCACCTGAAATCATTTTTAGGTGCTTAATCTGGGATTGAGGCAAAACACAGGTGCTTAATCTGGGATTGAGGAGAAAAAATATAAAGTTTCTAGAGATATAATTTCATTGTTTTTATCAATATTTGAAAAAATCAACTCTAACCTAACCTAACCTAACCTAACCTAACCTAATCTTTTGCTATATCTTCTGCTTTTTTGGTTAGTTTTGCTATTCTTACCAGTTTGATTTTTACCTGATTTTCACATTTAATATTTTATTAATAATATTATTCGATTTCTATTTCAGAAATAATTTTTCTTTATTCATTAAACCACTTTAAACCTTTTATAACTTTGCCTTTATTACATTTGTAATAAACTTTGTATAAACAATAAATTTTGTAATCATCAGGTTTTTTTTATTTAATTCCTTGCAAGGTGCCTATTCTGGGATTGAGGTTGAACGCAGGTGCTTCATCTGGGATTGAGGTACATCAGGTGCCTATTCTGGGATTGACCCGAAAAAGTAAAAGGAATACATGTGGGCATATTTACATGTACGTAACTATGTATGTAATCATGATGATCAGGGGACATGTACGAATGCACAAAGTATTGTACACATATCGGTACGTAACACAATAGGTTGTGTGCATAATATAGACACGAGTAAACATGGACTGATAGGTTGATAGGGCATAAGTAGACAACAGGTAGATAAATGAATAAGTAATAAAATTAATAAAGGATAGTGGTCAAGAAAGGACATGGATGTATGAATGAATATGGTCGAATAATATTTATACTGCCTTACACCAGACAGAACCCAACATATAAATAATGACTTATAGAGAATGAAGTTTTTATTATTATTAAAGAATTTACCATACATTGAATACGAAAGATATCCATATACTAAACACGCGATTCAGTATTCAAGGTATGGAAAACTTGAAGAGAAATAAGTTACTTTATGACGTCATAGTTATCAAATTATACAATACGTTAATTCATAATTAATACGCCATAGTTATTTAATTCGTACGTACAGTACAAGTCATTATTGGGAGAAATTAGAAGAAACGAATTAGAGAAATATAGTAATGAAAGGTTTATAGCCATTGTACAACTAGCGAGTAAAACTATTAATTAAATATATATACTTATACGAGTATACAATAAATATTAAGGAATATTAAAAAATGAAACAATTCACCAATTATTTGGCAAAAATAGAAAGCAAATAAAATTTTTATCCAAACTCGCGTTGGGCGATTTTATTTCTTATATAAAAATTAATATTTGAATATAAAGATTGTATAGGACTTATTCATTGTTAATTTATATATATATATAATATATATATATATACTAGGGACACTCAATATATTTTCCCTCACCCTTTTTTCTTAGCTAAATAATAGGCCATGCGACTGAAATGTCTTTTGGGCCGTAAGTTTGAACTTTCTGCGCTTCACATAACCTCCCCTACTTGTATAAAACCGCTTTTAAATGCCCTTGTATAAAACCGATGGTTAACGCAGTTTCGAAAATGGGGTCTGACAGTGATGTGCATCGTAAACAAAGAGCTGTTATCGAGTTCTTAACCGCAGAGGAAGAAACAATTGGAAATATTCAAAAACGTCTACAAAACGTTTACGGAGATGCTTTTGTTGATCGAAGCAAAGTTGGACACTGGTTTAAACGTGTGAGATCATAGGAGAGAGGGAGAGCCGGCCTCGATGATGAGCTATGCAGCGGTCGCCCGGCATCGGCTGTGACACCTCACACTGTGCAACGTGCTAACAGCATCATTCGATGAAAATCTGCGCGTTACATAGAAATTAGTGAAGGAAGTGTGAATACGATAATTCAGCAACTGGGATACTCAAAGTGTATTCACGGTTTGTTCCTCGCGAACTGACTGAATATCAGAAAGCCCAAAGAAAGAAATTGCGGTCTGAGTCGTTGGTTTAATACGAGAAAGAAGGGGATGACTTCCTTTCACGAATTGTGACTCCATACTTCTGGGACATGAAAGGGGTGATTCTGGTGGATATTTGATAAAAGGACAAACACTCAACTCGGAGGCATATATTCTACCCTCCAGGACTCCAAAGACGTATAAAGCGAGTTCGACCAGAGAGAAAACTGGAAGACGTCCTTCTTTTGCACGATAACGCAAGACCACACAACAGTTTGCAAAAAGAGAGGCCATCACAAAAATGCGCTTGATTGTGTACCTTACCCTCCATACAGCCCGGATCTGGCACCTTCAGACTTCCATTTGTTTGGTCAATTAAGGATGCTATTCGTGGAAGAAAGTTTCAGAGTGACGATGAGGTTGTTGAGGAGGTTAAGCGGTGGCTCCAGTGGAACCCAGCGGACTTTTACCAGCAAGGTATAAAAGCCCTTGTTTCGAGGTGGAGGAAAGCCGTAGAAAGGATGGAGACTATGTGGAAAAATAAACACTTGTAAAAAAAGGAATGTAACTACTTGTGTATAAAATTTCTGGAACTTACAAGGAAACTTGGAAAGAAAAAAAAAAGGGGGGCAAAACAATTGAGTGACTCTCGTATATATATATATATATATATATATATATATATATATATATATATGAATAGAAACGACATAAGTATTAAGGAACGTTTCTGCACACGAGGAGGAGAGATAACGAAATAATGAAAAATGAGGCGAACCGTGTGTATATTCATTTTTATCAGGGATGGAAAACTGAATCGAACTGGAATCGATAAACTGATAAAACCTATATTATTTTATGAACTGAAATCGAAAAAAAGTCGAACTGGAAAAATTCTGACAACTAAAATCGAAATTCGAACTGAATTTGAAAAACAAACAAAAACTGAAATCTGAATTCGAATAGATTAAAAATAACACGTTTGCGTTTCAGTTTTGAGGAGCATTTGGATTGCAAAAAAATATAAATAACCTGAATTATTTTCCTTTTTTTTTGCAACTTAGCATTTGTATGGATTTAAAATATTCATTTATCCTTTAATTCGATGTGGAACAGCTTTTAGTTTCGTTAGTGTGCAACGGCTTTTTTCTCTTTTCATATTGATTTTAAGTCTTCAAAGAAACAATTTGTTGCCCGTAAACACTGACAGAATTTTAATTGTTCGTTCTAATTTTAACATGCGAGGTTGCAAGGTATTTGTATTTTGTATATAATAAACAGAGGTGCATTTAATTGTCTTAGTCCCCTTTCTAATGCTATTATTTGTATATTTTATACATGTCATGTGCTTTAAAGTTTAAAAAGTGTACGAATTAATAAAACATTTTGAATTGAAATTTTTTTGTTGAATAAAACTTTATGTGAAAGAAATGAAGCATATAAGTAAAAAAAAGACGAGTGTTTCGTGCTGATTCAGTTGGCTATAGATGCTTACATGTTTAATCATATAAAATTAAAGCTAGTTACTAAAGCAAATTCTTCTTTGAAAAACAGAAATCGAATGCAAATACAAATATAAAATTAAATCTGAATTTGTTAATAGGGTGCCCCCAAAAAATAATATAAAAAGTACAAAAAATTCTTAAAGAAATTTGAAAAAAACTGGAATAGAAATTTGAATTGAATCGAACCGAAAAATATACTGTAAAACTTGAATCGAAAAATAAACTCAAATCGATAAAAAATTAAAAACTTAAATCGAAACTGAAATCGATATTTTTGCAAACAAACTGAAATCGAAAAGTGGACTTAAAAATTTATCAGTTTCCCATCCCTGATATATATATATATATATATATATATATAACCTCGTTAACCGCGTTGCCGTTCAGTGCGTTGGTCTCTTCACACGAAGGTCAAGCTGGTGGCCCCGCCTCTTGGTCTGGCTTGGTGGAGGAGCGAATTGCTTTCCTGCGCTCTCCACCGTACATAGCCAGGTACACCCGGCTCATCTGGTGCCGTCCTGAACCAGGCATCTAGTCTTTTCATGAAGACTTCAACTTTGACCCCTGTAATGTTTCTGAGGTCCTAAGGAAGCTGGTTAAAAAGTCTTTGCCCCCCTGACAACCAAGCTATTTTCTTTCAGTGTTGAGGAGGTCCCTTGTCGGGCCTTTAATGTGGGAACACTAAACATTCTGCCTTTCCTCTTTCCTAGTGTTGTTTGAAAGATAATTGGGTTTAGTTTTAGGTTGGTACCAGTTTTTCGATCATTTTCCATATGTAGATTATGATGTACCTCTCTCTCCTTCTTTCCAGAGAGTACAGATTTAGTTTACGTAGTCTTTCCCAGTAGAGTTATTTGCAGTCATCAATCTTGGCTGTGAAATATCTCTGCGTTTCTTCTAGTTTATTAGTTTCTTCCTTTTTATATGGGGACATCAAAACTGAGTAGTATTCAAGTTTTGGTATAATCAGTGTTTGTAGCAGGGGAATCATTACTGTCCTGGCCCTTCTTTTGGACGTTCTTAGTACCTGTACCGCGACTCTTTTTGCTTTATTTATCGCTATCTGATTTTGTGTTTCGAATTCGCATCATCGGTCATTATTACCCCCAGATCAATCGCTTTCGTGCTTCTCTGAATTTCTTGTCTATCTGGAGCATAATATGCAGTCTAAGTTCCTCTTTTCTACCATATCTCAAGAGGTGAAATTTCTTGGTGTTGAATGTCATGTTGTTGTCTTCTGACCATTTGTATATTTTATTCGTGTCCCTCTGCAAGGGACTTCATTTACATCGCTGATTTTTCTGCTGATCTTTGCACTGTCTACAAAGGATGTTACTATATTGTTGCTGTTTACTCCGTTGTCTATGTTTGTTAGCATGATAATGAACAGGAGTGGGGCCAGTAATGTACCTTGTGGTACTGAGCTGCTTACTTCCGATTCTGGTGATGATATACCTTGGATTTTGCCGACATGTAGACGTTCTCTGAAGAAGTTGTAGATCCATTTTCCCACTTTGCCTGTTATTCCCATATACTGTATTTCATTTTATGTTCTATTATACCGTAATCACATTTGTCGAAAGCTTTAGCAAAATCTGTGTATATGACATCGTAGTTGTCATTGTCTTCCAGTGCATCTAGGATATTGTTGTACTGTTCTATTAGTTGTAATAGGCATGATCTACCTAATCGGAATCCGTGCTGATTTTCGTTAAATCTTTCCAGTGTCTCCAAGAAATCATAAATTTTCTCTCTAACTATTCTTCCAAATACTTTTGTGAGGTGGGACGTCAATGACACTGGTCTATAGATCTTTGCTTGAAATCTGTCCCCTCCTTTATATATAGGGACAATGTTTGCTCATTTCAAGATGCTCGATATTTTTCACAGTTTCTAGGGATCTTCTCCATATCCAGTATAAAGGTGTAGCTATTTCATTTTTACAGGTTTTAATCAATAATGCGTTCCAATTGTCCGGACCTGCAGCTGAATGTGATTTCATATGTCCTATAACTGTCGCTACATCTTCTGAGGTAAAATCAAAGTCTGTTATACACTCTCCTTGCAATTTCTCTTCAAAGAATGCATCTATGTCAGGTATCGCTTTGTCACTTTTTGGGGCACTTAAAACTGATTCATACTGGGCTCTCAATGTTTCAGATATTTCTTTTGGGTCATCGGTTAGTTCATTATTTCTCTTCCTTAAGGGCCCAATGCGGCGCGCGTTTTTGTTTTCCTTTTCGCATAGCTATAGAAGTATTTTGGATTTTCCTTTATTGCTCTACCACCTTTTCCTCTTCCCTCTCTGTATGGTCCTTAATTAGGGCTTGTATTTCCCTATCGATACCCTCCAGTTTTTCTTGTATTACTTTCCTGGTTTCATCTCCGAAGTTGGCTAACTTCGCCTCCACTCTCTTTCTTTTGCGGAATATTCTTCTCTTTTGCCTCCCTAGCCAGCTCCTCTTTCGTTTTGGCTGTGATTTCGGAGCATATTTTTCTAAAATTCTTAGCGTTTTTTCTTCCAAGATTGTTAGCATTTCTTCAGTTGTTTTAATCTCTAAAGCTGTTCTCCACTCTATTGGGCCATGTACGATCTGATTGCTTCCCAATTTATAGTCTTGGAGTTTAAGTTAAAGGACCAAAATTTGCTTCTTTCCTCAATATGTGTATTGTCTTTTAATGTTGTCGTCATATTTGTTGATATCTCGATTAAGTTGTGGTCTGATGTAATGGTTGGGGTTATTTTTATATCAGCAATCAAGTTCGTGTTATTCGTGAATACCAGATCTAGGCAGTTGTTTTTTTCTGGTATTTTCTGTTATCTCCTGTGTCAACAAAACTCATTTGTGAGAACCATCAACATTTTGGGTTGCTCCTAGACTTCTATTGTGCCACCCTTGTCCTGGTGTGTGTATATATATATATATATATATGATACACACAGACCGTGCATGGAACAAGGAACTCTTCTGGGATAATTAAATCCACTATAGTCCGAATAAGTAATGGTAAATGACAAATACCATAGTTTTTCTTTTCATGATGCTAGCCCGACGTGAGCAACGGGTCACTCGCAAAGAGGTCCCATAAATATAGCTTCCCTCACCAGCTATCTGCAAAGCAAACAGGATCCAGCTTTGGGACATGGATCTAGGGTTTAAGCAGCCTAGCCCTGCTACATTTAGAACCTCAATATAAGCAAAAGATTCGCTGTCTTCACGTCAGATTGAATACATCAAAGAAAAAGGGGTAACTATTATATTTTAGCCAAAAACCAAAACTTAAACTTCAACTGGCAGAATTGAGCGTCCACTTTTCAAGGCACATAACATGTCCACTTGAAAAGTGAGGCCCATGGTGTAATGGTTATCATATCTGACCGGCAATCGGAAGATCCCGGGTTCGATTCCCGGGTGGTTACCTCATTTTTTCATTTGTTTCGTTCTCTCTCTCTCTCATTTTGCGCGGAATATTCTCCTATACAAGCGTCGTTCTTTACGTTAATTATACTGCGTGTTTGCAGTTTAAATGTATATAATGTACGGCATGCGGGAGGTGCCCCCTTGGGGCATTGGTTTCTGCGCGTATGTAGAAGAATTACGGCATTTGATTGAGTGAGGCCTATGGTGTAATGGTTATCATATCTGACCGGCAATCGGAAGATCCCGGGTTCGATTCCCGGGTGGTTACCTCATTTTTTCATTTGTTTCGTTCTCTCTCTCTCATCTTGCGCGGAATATTCTCCATACAAGCGTCGTTCTTTACGTTAATTATACTGCGTGTTTGCAGTTTAAATGTGTGTATATATATATATATATATTCCTATCCACCTTTTTTGTATTTTATAAATGGGAAGTTAAAGTTTCCGCTGATCATTATATTGGGGGATGGAGGGTTTATGGTCTTTATTAGCTTTCTGATGTCATCAATGGCCTCCGAGAATTTTTCGGTTGGGGTGTTTGGAGGTCTACAGATGACTATTAGTATCACGTTTAGATTTTCTATTTTCACTGCTAGGAGTTCCACAAAGCTGTTTGATTTACTTATTATCGTCTGTGTCATATGACCTTCATGTACATATATAGCACAGCCACCTTTACGTCTCGTTGTTCTATCCCCTCTTAGTAAGTTGAAGCCCTCTATATTTATCTCTTTCTTATCAATACAATGTTCGCAGTTTTCACAATTTCCTTGGCAATCCTTAAGATGAGCTTCTGTGAGGCATGCAATATCCGTTCTTGTTTCGTCCATAAATCCTTTCAGGTACGAAACTTTGTTGAGTGATTGGTTTGGTCTTATTCCTTGAGTATTAGCCAAGACAATATTTGTGTTCTTTGTTTTTCGTTGCCCCTTGTGCATTTTAAATTCGTTTTCCTTCGGTTTCGCTTGTTTCGTTGACCTATGATCCTCCGAGAGAGATCCGTTTCCGCCTACCTGTTCTGGTAGCTTCTTGCCCGGAAGCGGTTTGGCTCGGGAGTTTCCAGCTGTGTCAACTGCGTGCGTTGGATAATATTTAACAGCCGTATCGTTCTCCGATGTTGAAATCTTTTTTTTGTTCGTTTATTGTGTTCCTATTGTTATTGTTATTCCTATTGTCATTTAAACTTTGCCCTTTGCTTTTGGGTCCGTCGGGAGATGTTGATAGTAGCATTTTTTCCCATATTTGCAGGTTCCATATTTTGCGTAAGTCCTGCAAATGTCCGGATGGTAGAATTTGCATCTGTCTTCAAATTTACAATTACCATTATTATGAAGAAATTGCATATTGGGGGATGTTCATATATACATTGTCCTCTTTTAAATCTGCAATTATCTTTTATATAATATCTGCATATAATTCCTTCCCCATATTTACTCGTGGCCTTTGTTTTTTGCTCCTTATTGGGGGACAGTTTCACTCCGTTTTCTTGATTGCCCTCTTGTCTTTACCTATTTGTGCTATTTGTGGTAATGTACTTCGTTGCCCTTATACTATCTCTTCTCTTTATACTCTCTTTCGCCTGCATGGTTTCGGCCTCGTTGTGTGACGGTATTATATATTATATATATTTTGGGGGGGGGGGTCCACAGAAGGAGGGTGAAATTTTTTTCTCCGAAATTTTTGTGTGCTCATAGTCCAAACGTACCCACTAGATGAGAAACTAGCGCATGTGAACTTTTTTCAAATTAATGAATATTTAGGGTATGCACAAGGCTTCCATTTTTAATGCCATGTAGCTCGGATCTAACGTGGCCATAGGCTCTGACTTGGCCTATGGTGGAATATTCTGGAAGCAGCATGTGTCGATGATTGCGCTACGTCTTTTACCTTAGCATTCTTGCCACTTAGTTCCTTGTTTTAATTAAATAAATATTATTTTTAATAACTTATAATTTTTAGGTGTACACTTTAATCGTATAATTTATTTTATATAGTTTTTATATATTCGATATTTTAGTAGACTTTAGATTAACTTATCTAGTGGGGAAGTTTTAGATTGTTGTTTTTAGATTATGTTTTTAGGTTCAGTTGCCTATTGGGGAATTTTCTCGCCTCCCAAATAGATGGTGGAATATTCTGGAAGCAGCGCGTCCCGATCATTGTGCCAGCTCTCTTTTTTCCTTAGTCGACCGCATTCTTGCCTCTTAATTGCCTGTTTTAATTAAATATTATTTTTAATAACTGTTCTAATTTTTATGCGTACACTCATGGCTGGTCTACCTAACTGTGTTCGTAATTGTGTATTGTGCATGTCCTCCGTGGTGGCGGAGGGGACCTACAAATTTACGTGGGTTCCGAACCACAAAGAACATAAGAACATAAGAAATTTTTATAGTGGGCACACTAGGGGCCACTTCGGCCCATCGAGGTGGCTCCACTATGTAAAAACTCCCTGTACATTGGCAACAACCAATTTTTACGAAACTAAATAATTATCAATTTAAAACTAATTAATTATCAATTTAAAACTAAAGATAGAATCTCTGGATCCTGAGGATCAAGTCATAATAGACTACTATCCACAAATATGTTACACTATATATCTATTTATAACCGACATGCAAATATATCAGATCCAAAGAATCCAGTCAATTTCATTACGGTATCCATCAATACCAGTACCTTGCCAACCAAAACTAAGTCACGGTCCATATCAATTGCGGACCAAGTCACGATTTACAACCATATACATTACAATATATATACTTAGGAGGAAAAGTGTAGGTGTGGCTGAAAAGACTGTACAGTAATGTAGAAATGTGTGTGCACCCATTTTGGGTCTCCCATTAAAGGTGTTGTGGGGCAAGTGAAGATCATGAGTTTTTCAATACCTCACAATACTTTAGATTAAGTTTTCTATTGGGGAAGTTTTAGATTGTCTTGATGTTTTTAGATTGAGTTGCCTATTGGGGAGTTTTTCGCTTGTGTATTAAACTCGTGTACTTTGGAAATTCTGCCTCTCTCTCTCTTGTCCCTGAAGATGTGAATTATATCACGAAAGCTCTTGGACTTCGTGTTTTATTTTCCGTTTCCCTCTGATTCCTTGCTTATAACTTATATATATATATAATAATATATTATACTATATTATATTAGGGTAATTTTTTCTCCGACATTTTTGTGTGCTCATAGCCCAGACGTATCCACTAGATGAGAAACTAGTGCACGTGATTTTTTTTTAAATTAATGAATATTTAGGGTATGCACAAAGCTGCCATTTTTAATGCCCTGTAATGCTTGGCTGTGACGTGGCCTATATAGCAGGCATAACTCGGAACGTAAAAAAAAATTGCTCAATTCGCCCAGTTTCTAATTCCAAATTACGTTCCTAATTAACTAATTAATTAAGTTTACAGTTGGCAACTCTTATTTTTTAATATACTACGATTTGCCATTGTATTTCAAATACTAACGGTTTTCCTCAGTTACTCTCCCGGCAAGAATTGGATAGGGTGTATTAAGTGTTCACGCATCACTGGGAATCATTTAGCTTAGCTTGCTTTTTAATAATTAAGGTGAATATTTAATTAATTAATATTTAATTAATATTTAATTAATAATTAATTAATAATTAATTAATAATTAATTAATAATTAATTAATATTAATATTTAATTAAGGTGAATATATATTCTATAGCGTTATAAATTGCTATGACGCTTAAAGCTGCTATATTACTATTGCGTTATTATTTTTGGTGTAAGTTGAATAATAATTTTTTTCTGAAAAGAGAAGTACATTAGTGCAAGTTTAGTCCTAAAGAGTGACGTTAAAATTGTGTATGCTTAAAATTGCTATATTTTCTATTGCGTTATAAATTGCTATGACGCTTAAAGTTGCTATATTACTGTTGCGTTATTGTTCTTGGTTTATGTTGAATAATAATTTTTGCTGAGAATTCATGTACAGTGCTTACAAGAAGTCTCACGCTTCTGTCTCGTCCCAAGCTAGTCTGCTAGGTATAAAATGGGCGGTCCTTATGGCAGCGGAGGTGTGTTCGAATTGGTGCACATAATTGCTCTAACCCCATCAATGACGTTCACATTTATCTTTGTGTTAATCACTCTATCTATTTATATATAGAGACATACTGTATATAGAGTATACAGGGGATAACGTGTCTCAGTCCCAGCTATGGTAGTTGTCTTACAATTAACAGTCCCAAGTGCAAGTTACGTTAACACCTCAACATAAACTACCCTGGACTAAAATAACATACGTGAAGCCCTTACCCACAAACCATTTAAAAGGTGTGATTTGAAAGCTCTCTCCCTCTCTCTCTCTCTCTCATAGTTTAAGACTAAAACATAAGAAAACTCTGCAGGAGATCGCTTGCACGGTGTCTCTGTGAGCAAGCTAAATATAGAGCTATTTATATATTCTCCACTTTCCTGTAAAATTTCCTTGGCTACTTTTCCAGGGTCAAGGTATTCTCTTCAACCTTTTTCCGTACCTGCCTCTGGCAGGGAGGGAGCGGAGGGTGGGGAGAGAGCCTTCTACTTTTCTATCCAGTTTTCTACTACTGCTAGGATAGTTGAAAGAAAAATAAACTTTTACAAAATTTTCACTGGCACCCGTTGCCATTGGTACCTCTCTCTCTCTTTCTCTCTCTCTCTTTCTCTCTCTCTTTCTCTCTCTCTTTTCTCTCTCTCTTTCTCTCTCTCTTTCTCTTTCTCTCTTTCTTTTTCTCTCTCTCTCTTTCTCTCTTTCTCTTTCTCTCTCTCTCTCTCTTTCTCTCTCTCTTTTTCTCTCTCTTTCTCTCTCTCTTTCTCTCTCTCGGGGAACGGCGCACTTAAGGAAGGAGGTAGAGAAGGTGCGCGTAGCTAGTCGGAGGACTGCGATCGTTGTCGACGCTGGTGGCAACGACCTGTTCCTCAAAGGTGGTAGGGTAGGTCTTTCAGAGGGGATCATCACCGAGATCATGTCTCTTGCGGATGATCTAAAACTGAAGACAGACAGGGGAATGTTAATGGGGATTTTACCGCGAATGAATGCCAGTGACCACGCACTCAGTAAGGTCATTGGCATCAACGAGAGGGTGCAAGACTTGTGCGTCCCGCTGGGCGTGAGGTTTATTGACCCCTTCGACGCATTTTCAGGTAGGTGGGACCTTTACCAGAGGGATGGTGTCCACCTCAATAACAAGGGTAAAGGTGTGCTAGGCGCGCTGCTCGACCGGCACCTATACAGAATGGTGAGGTCTGGTCCGGGGATAGATGATGGAGCCCCACCGGGCAGAGACGATGATGAGCCGGTGGCGGACGTACCTTTAACTGAAGGGTGCGTCCAGGTACAGGTGGGTGACCCTCCTACGTTGGAGGGGGCTGAGGATCCTGCGGAAGTTGTCCCCACGTTAGTGAGGGGCTCTTCAACTCCCGACCCTGGCTGTTCGGGAAACGGGTCGTGATAGGGGGCGGTCAGAATAGGGATGGCTCCCTCGGTGCAATGCTTTTTAATGCTAGGTCGATTAGGAACAAGTTTTGCGAGCTACGGGCGCTCTTAGCATCAGAATACCAGGATATCGTTGCTATCACCGAGTCCTGGATTCATACTGATCGTAGGGACTACGTTGGGGAGTTCGAAATTCCCGGGTATAGAATGTTTCGCAAAGACCGAACCCGTGGGGAGGGGGGTGAGGTACTAATATACGTCAGAGACGAGTTGAGTCCGGTTGACTGCCAGTTCCGGTCGGAACGGGAGCTGCTTGGCGTCGATCTGAATGTGGGAGGGACGAGCTTAGGTTAATCTTGGTGTACAGACCTCCGCATCTCCTCCTCGAGGAGGATACAGCCCTGTACACCGAACTCAGTAGCCTGCTAGGGGATAGGGTGTGTGTAGTTTTAGGAGACTTCAACTGTCGCGGCATAAAGTGGGAAAACAGGACTGCTGATGGTGAAGGGAGGAGGCTAGTTGACTTTGCTGATGAGAACTTCCTCAGTCAGTGGGTCAACGAGCCTACACGAGGCGAAAGCGTTCTAGACTTAGTATTCACGACCGAAGACAACCTCGTCACTGGCCTCACCGTTGACGAATCGTTGGGCGGGAGTGATCACAGTCTTATTAGGTTCCGTGTGTGCGTCCCTCGGGTGAAGCGTAGTAACTCGAGAGGCAGTAAGTTCGATCTCCGGCGGCGAACTTTGTTAGCCTCAGGGATAGCGAAGGAGAGATGGTGTTAGAGGTCGGCGGCGATGTTGAGGGAGTGTGGAGTGCATTCCGGGACGAGTTTATGGTGCTGCAGTCTGCTGCCATACCCTCAAAACCAGTCACCCCTGCTTCAACGCAGCTTAAGTGGTTCAATCGTGACATCGCTTCGGCTATCCGAAATAGGAAAGTAGTGTATAGGAGGGCGAAGGACAATCGTTCCCACGAGAACACTGAAGCGTATGTCCGCCTGTGTAGAGAAGTGAAGGCGAAGGTTAGGCTAGCGAAACGTAACGAAGAACTACGGGTGGCAAGCCTCTGCAAGGGGAGCCCTAAGGAGTTCTTCAGTTATGTTAATAGTAGAAAGCCCATTAGAAGCGGCGTTCTGCGGACCTCCGACGCGGACATCGCTAATGTGCTTAATGATTACTTTGCGGGAGTGTTCACCAGGGAGGATACCCGCGTCATTCCCGAGCCAGGCGTGAGGCACGAAGGTGCTGGCCTGGATAGTGTTAGATGTACCGCGACAGTCGTTGCCGATAGAATAGACAAACTGAGCGCGTTTAAGGCTCCTGGGCCAGACCATTTCTCCACAGAGTATTGCGAGAAGTGCGCGACCAGGTGGCTCCCCACCTGGCTACAGTCTTCAACAAATCGTTGGAGATGGGCCAGGTGCCTGGTGACTGGAGGGAAGCCAACGTGACCCCTCTCTTTAAGAAAGGGGATCACGAAAGTCCAGGGAACTATCGTCCCATTAGTCTCACTTCAGTTGTAGGTAAATTATTAGAAGGGATAATAGCTGATAGGATCGTTGACCATTTGGATTCCTACAAGCTGCTTGTGGACTCCCAACATGGGTTTAGACGGCTTAGGTCGTGTCTCACCAACTTGCTCGAGTTTTTCCACGTCATGTTGAGTGAGTACGATAAGAGTAGGGCGATTGATATACTTTATCTCGACTTTCAGAAAGCCTTTGATAAGGTATTATTGTTAAGGAGTTTATTCACTCTTCCAGGAGATTTGATAACGGGCAAAATACTACTAATAATAATAGGCGCCCGAACGGTAATGCCTGAAAGTTGTACTGTGTATAATAATAATAATCTTACTAATAATAAATTCTCTATCAGTCATGGCGGATAACTTGTTGAAAATAGTCTCATATAATGTAAGGTCAGTGAGGAATTCAACTGTAGATGTTCATAAAATCTGCGACAGTGCAGATTTGATACTCCTGCAGGAGCACTGGCTACCTAAGCAAGAGCTAAAATTCCTCTCTACCATCCATGATGACTTTATGTACCATGCGTCATCAGCAGTAGACTTGTCACATGAATTTGGTGT
>JAJOZX010006761.1:105000-165117 GCA_023014485.1 Bathynomus jamesi | reverse complement strand
CCACCATCGCATCATTATGTTTACGGTGTTCAAGAATAACTTCATGCCGAAAGACACCTTAGCCATTATTCACCGAAACAATCCCCGCAGTTACGGGCACAAGGCTATTTACTGGCTCATACACCTACAGCAACAGACAGGTGTATACATAAAGCACGCCCGCAACACGGGTGAAGTACCCATTAAGATTAATGGACGTGTTTTTTGGGTTGATGGGTTAAGTGAAAACCGTGTCACTGGTGTGAAGACTGTGTACTCCTTTAACGGTTGCTGGTGGCATGGATGCCCCCGTCCTGAGTGCGGAATCACCGGAGATATCCACGGTAGGTCTCCTGCCGACTGTCTTGCATCGACCCGCACCCGCGATCAACTTATAGGATCACAGTTCACTCACAAAGACTTGTGGGAGCATGAATATGATGCACGGATGGAGACAGACGAGGTGTACCGTGAGGAAATAAAAGCGATCAAGCGTTCAATGGTGCTGGATCCTCTCAAATGTGATGATAGCTTGTTTGGAGGACGTAGAAATCCTTTCAGACTATACTTCCCACCTACGGAGGGCGTGAAGTTCCATTACTACGATTTCTGTTCTTTATACCCATACGTGATGAAGAGCAATCCGTACCCCGTGGGCGCTCCTGAGAAACTGGTGGGACCTAGCCTACCATCCATCAATGAATTTTCAAAAAATTTGAATGATCGTTACTTTGGGCTCTCTTTCGTAGACGTACTCCCCCACGCAAATTATGGATGCCAATCTTACCTGTCGTTATCGACGACAAGCTCATGTTTCCCCTGTGCGTGAAGTGCGCGGAAGAGGATAACGGCGAATGTAACCATATACCCCACCAGCGTAAGATCAGAGGCGTATATACAAGTCCTGAATTGGCCCTAGCCATGCGCCATGGTTATAGAATACTGAAGATACATGAGGTGTGGAGGTTTCAGAAGCTACCCAACCTTTTCACACCATATATAAACACCTTTTTGAAGGATAAGGTTGAGGCATCAGGGTATCCGCGAGGAGTTGATACCGAAGATGAAAAGTCTGCCTATATTCAACGTTACCGCGACCGCGAAGGTATACAACTTGATCGTGTCCAAATTGTAAAGAATCCTGGCAAGCGCTTTAATGCAAAGTTGTGTCTAAACAGTTTATGGGGAAAATTTGCGCAGAATACCGGCAGAGGGAGCATTCATTTGGCACAAAGTTATAGCGATGTCTGGGATTATGCCAATGCCCCCGATAAAGAGGTCATGGAGATCGTAAATGTAGGTAATACTTACGTAATAAAGTACAACAACACTGAATTTGCCACAGATACCTCAAGGGTTACAAACATACCTGTGGCCAGCTTCACAACAGCCTACGCACGTATAAAACTTTGGGGCCTATTGCATTCTCTTGGGCGGAGAGTATTGTATGCCGATACAGATAGCGTGATATTCACAGAGAGGGAGGGTGAATACATGCCCACTATTGGGGAGTTCCTCGGCGAGCTCACTGATGAGATCAAGGATGAGTATGGGGACAACGCATACGCCGACTCTTTTGCCTCAACAGGACCTAAGACTTATGGGGTACGGGTCAGGGGGGGGAGGAAATGAAATATATCGTGAAGGCAAAGGGTATTACGCTCAACCATGCGAATCGGGAGGTTGTTAACTTTGAGTCGTTGAAGGATCTAGTATGTTTGGATGAACAACCTCACCAACTAATTGTAGGCACCCACAATTTTCGGGCGCAGAAGCTGGGGGGCGTGAAGGAACTTAGGGGTACGATGGTGTGCCGTAACACCTATAGAAAACGTTACCAGTTACCTGGTACCTATGATACCGTACCCTTTGGATACCAATGATGCTTCTAACTCACACGTCTTGTATATAATCGTATCTGTTTGTAAATAATATATATATATATAACTTGAATATCTCGTTTATTAAATCGTATTTGTAAATATATATAACTTGAATATCTCGTTTATTAAATAAATCATGTTTCAAATAGCGTTTCACTTTCTCCTTTGTGTGTGTGTGTGTGTGTGTGTAGGTGAAAGTTCTAAGCTCCGCCCACTGTAAGACCGTGAGTCATGCTACTATCTGGGAATCCCTGCGTGGTCAGTCGACCGCAGTAAGCCCGAGAGATCAGACGTGTATTCAGATCAGACGTGTATTCAAATGGCTACCTTTAATATTGCTTGTACAACGTTTACGTAATGGTATTCAGTAAAGTGCCAGGATGTGGTGGATACCGAAAAACTTCCTATTTATCCCTCCTATGCCTCTTTTAAAAACACATTGGATTGTGCGAAGTTCCAAGATGTACAAATACTCTACGGATATTCTGGTGATACCGTTGAAGGCTTTCGTTGCACAGACGATGTGCTGAAGTATACTGCAGAGCTAAACTTTATAAAGTCTCACATACACCGTGAAGTAAAAGAAACAACGCGTGCAGAAGAGAAGCAGCAGGTATGGATAATGAGTCTTGCTGATGGGTGGTGTGACAAGCGGTATTACGTCATGCTACACCATGTCGATTACTCATACCCTACGACTGAAAATGTGAATCTCGTGATCATGGGCAATCTTAAGTATTTTTATCACTATATTAACGTATATCATGATGAGGTTCGTAGTGAGGTTGTGGCTAGTGCCCTGCGTGAATTTTTAACAGAGTTTAGAGACGAGTATCGTTTGATGGGCAGAAAGGAAAAATATGAACATATGTTCCTCTCAAATAGTGCGCCGGAGTGTGGAGATGTTTAGTAAAACATAAAATGTTCCTAGTTCTTATCCAAACTGTCTGGTGCGTAGGCTGGTAGTGATATTCTTGTACCGGTACAACAATTCGACTCGCGGAACAAGCCCATTCACGTATCATCGAGTCAGCCGCCCGTCGAACCATTCCTGCCTACCTGCGTGCCTCACACGGCTCATAGTTATCTCAGAGCTTGAGCCAAGTGGACGTGCGCTCCTCGAATACGATGGAACTTCCTTTGAGCAGCATTCTCAACGCCTCGTACGATGGCGTGACGAAATCGTTGCGCGTGTTCGGGCGTAATTCCGGTACCATTAGCTATGTACTGGAAACGGAATGTAGACCGACAAACAAACGGGTTTATTTAAGTATCGAGGAGATGAATAGAATCTTTGTGATAGTTGAGAAGTGGAGTGAAGATCGTTATAAAATACCTGCTAACGTAGGTACAAGAAGAGAGCAGATTAGTGACGCACCCTCATACGCCGTTGTATGTACGTTGTGTATAAATAACGATCGGCCGTGCATTGATATAAGGCTGATGTGGAAGAATGCTTCTGATAATAACGCTCTTATTCCTACGCGAAACCGTTTCATCCTCGACAGAATGTTTGAAATCGTCGGATTCCGTAAGCTGAAACCTATATTAGACGCGCGTGTTACGGACATGCTTTATTTTGATACAGTACTTGAATACGCATACACCGCTCTGCTCGATGGGTTTACCGAGTGTAGGACTGGTGAGAATGGTCTAGAGCTGGACGTTTATTTAAAAAGTTTAGACTCTTTGAAATACCATGAACTTTGGTACAAAGCAATTGATCGGTACAAGGCTGAGCTCACCTACACCGTTCACCCTGAAGAACTATTTCTTTATATAACGCGCAGTTGTCGTAACGATTTAGAAGATTATTTCAATTGCCGCTATGTTGAGTGAGTTCACGATTGAAAAGCTCGAGTCGGTAGAAATAAACCCTCGATTGGAAAAGCGTTCTTATAAACTTGTGTTTAATAATGTAGCTAACGATGAACTCTTTGTGCGTGCTTTTGATTGTATTCTAGACGTATTTAAAGATGACTTACCAACCGGTTGTAAAGTGGGAACAAAAATAGTATTGAACGATATGAAAGCCCTTCATATCGAGTACAGGTTTCCCTATACTTAAAGCGGTGAAATATTATTAAGCCGCATATACTGCGTAATGCAGAGCAATAATGATGTAATTGTAAACTCGATTAAGACCGAGTTTAGTATTTTGAAAAAAAAGTGAATTGTATTTATATTTTGCTTGACATTTCTCCTCTACTGATTATACGCATATTTCTATTGATTTGTGTTTTATATATATATATATATATATACAGGGTGTTTCAAAAGTCCCTCATTATTTTTAAAATTTTATTAAAATAGCAATTACAAGAGGAACCAAATGACAATTTGATTGCTGAGTCTACGATTCATGAGAATTTTGGTGGCATCAAACTTGGCTTCATAAGTCTACTGGAAAGTCACTGGTACACCTCAACGTGGGCACCGTCTTTTTCGAAACAAGCGAGCCACCGTTTTACGCATTCTTGGCCGACATTGGACAACATTTCGGGAGTAACAGAAGCACACGCATTCCTGATCCGTTCTTCTAGTGTGGGGAGGACTCGCGGCTTGGTGGCGTACACTTTGCTCTTAATGTAGCCCCACAAAAAGAAGTCGCATGGGGTAAGATCAGGCGAGCGAGCGAGCAGCCCATTCGATGGGACCACGGCGACCAATCCACCGATCCGGGAACTGCTTATTCAGAAATGAGCGAACCTCACGAGAGTAATGAGCAGGGGCACCGTCTTGCTGGAAAATGACTTCTTGCATGTCAGCTACAGCTGACAGTTGGGGGATGCAGAACTCCTGAAGCATACGAAGGTAATTGTCTCCGTTGACGTTCACGGAATTTCCATCTTGATCCCGGAAGAAGAACGGACCAATCAGCCCAGCTGAGGAGATGGCACACCAGACGACCAATTTCGGCGTGTCCCTTTCATGTTCACGGATCTCCGCAAGATTGTGAGTTCCCCAGATGCGGGTGTTGTGCCGATTGACGCGACCAGAAAGGTGGAAGAGAGCTTCGTCGCTGAACCACATGTGCTCCAGGATCGATGGGTCTCTTTCGTAGTGATGCAGCAGTATCTCACACATCTCCACCCGGCAATCGTAGTCTTGAGGTTCCAGCTTCTGAACCACCTGGATCTTGTACGGATACAGCTTGAGATCACGCCGCAAAATCCGTTGGATAGATGTCGCGCTGATGTTTAGTTCCGCAGCAGCTAGCCGAATGGACTTTCCTTGACTCTGAGTAAACGCCTCACGGACAGTTTCGACATTCTCCTCACTCCGCCCACTTCGAGGTCTTCCTGATCGTGGTTTGTCCTTTACGGATCCGGTCTCCATAAACTTCCGGTGGGTGGCGACGATGGTGTTCCTATCCGGTGCATAATGCTGTCCGTAGACTGCCCGGAATCGTCGCTGCACTTCGACCACAGATTGAAAAACCTCCTGCCATGCAGCGATTTTACACCTCTACTCTAGAGTCAGCATGGTAGCAGAAGAAAACGGAGCAAAACTTCAAATGTAGACTCAAACAAATCTCAACTACTGAGTAAGAGTTTCCCACAAGATGAACGTCGTTGGTCAATTAGCTGCAAAGAAAATTGAAAATCAAATTAGTGAGGGACTTTTGAAACACCCGGTATATATATATTGCGTGATATTTCTCCTGTACTGTTATGTACATATTTCTATTGAAGTGTATATTTATTTGAAATGTATATTTTATTTTATATATATCCATAATTGTGTGTATATATTTCCTGTACTGTTATATGCATATTCCTCAAATGTATATTTATTTTCTATATTTATAATAAACAGAATGATGCAATGTTGTTTTACTTAATTGTTATGCCTTCTACTACCGGTATTCGAAATATAATAATGCATACAACGGTATTGCGGTATCTGGCAATATTTAAGCCTTCTAAGCCAACTGGCTGATTAGGAGTCTATAATAGTGTATACAATGGTATTGCGGTATCTGGCAATATTTAAGCCTTCTAAGCCAACTGGCTGATTAGGAGTCTATAATAGTGTATACAATGGTATCTGGCAACTCTGTCTTCGATTAAATGAATACATGGCGCTATCTGGCAACTCAAGCCATTTACAGCCAACTGGCTGATTAGGCGTATATAATAATAATGTATACAATAATACTGCTAAAAAGAGGTATCTGACAACCATTTACAGCCAACTGGCTGATTAGGAGTCTATAATAATGTATACAATGGTATCGCGGTATCTGGCAACTCAAGCCATTTACGCCAACTGGCTGATTAGGAGCCTATAAAACAACGCCAACTCGGCTGAAGTCTTAATGTGCACTTGGCTCCTGCCAGGTGAACACCTCTCCTCCTTTCTCTCCTCCTCCTTTCTCTTGGGGGATAACGCCGCCTCCAAGTTCCCCCCCACCCCCCTTTGCAACACCCCACCCCCTTTGCAACATTACATAATAACCTGCAACATTCTTGCACTCTCCCCTTTTTCGGCTATACTACTCCTCTCAACACTTCGATCTCTCTAGAAAGTTTAACACAGCTGTTTTTCCGCTTACGTGTACCGCTTTCAATGATGTCCTCTGTTTCCTGAGAGAGTGGCAAATTTGGGCGCCCAGATTTGCTCGTATCCATTTCACATTCATCCAAAGTTTTATTCCAATTTCTTTTGACGAAGTCCTCACCTCTTCGCAACTTTTTGGCAACCCATGACCGTGTTATAAACAGTGGCGGACTGGCTCATAAAATTTTGTCTGCCAAAGGGGTCAGGGGGCCCATAACCCCATTACATAATTCAATTCCAGTCCTATCCTAATAGGCCTATTTATGAGTTAAGTTTGTTTAAATAAAAAAAGTTAATATTTTTTTATAAACTTATTTTACCAATACGTACAAATATTTTACAAGTACTGCCTGCATATACCTACACACCTACATACACACATGCTATACTAAGAGTAGTTTTTTAAGTTCGTTACTCGAGTTGTTTGCAAATCGGTCTATTATAGTTTCCATGTCTAACTCATCCAACGTGATCTTTTCTATAGACATCAACATGTATGCTTCCAGATTCTCCTCCGACAAAGAATTTCGTAATCTTGTTTTTATTGTTTTAAGCTTAGAAAATGCCCGTTCACACTGAACTTGAGTCACAGACAGTGTACAGATAGCTTTGTACATTTGGTAAAGATTATCATATGCCTTGTCATTAAGTCTGTTTGATGCAAGAATATACAGAACACATGATGGACAATTGCCACAATATTTAGAGCATGAATTCATTTTACTGCTGCTCTCTGCATTATCATCATTCAGCAAAAGCTTAAATATTTCAAAGTTCGATGCAAAAGACTGCAATTCTAATTTTACTTCACTTCTATTTATCCCTGGAGCAAGCTCAAGAATACCTTCCAATGCTTCTTCTTCAAGACCATTTTTAGTAATATATTCATAATTTGATGGATCGAGGCATGACATATCCTTATATAGTTGTCTATGGTCAATGAAACGGGATTCCAGTGATTGTACAACACGATCCATTACCAAGTTGAACACACGTACACGATAGTCTGACAAAGAATCAGATGTGTTTTTTTCATCAGCAGCTAGTTCATCTGCCATTCTCTTTGTTTTATGTTTCCTCTTGATTGGTAACTCAGTTTTTACAAAATCAATTTTCACTGTTTGATTTTCATCATTATTGAATTGTGCAATGTGCTCATTGGATTTGTTGGCAAATTTCAAAGCCTGACTATATACTTTATCAAATTCTCTTGATCCTTTCTTCAAATCTGTAATGGATTTTTCTACCATATTCCATACAGTAAACATATTTAAGCCACTTGTCTGTAGATAGCTTGACAAAGGGGCTGTAATTTGAAAGATATATAAGTATGTGAATGCTGTCAATGTTGTTTGAAATTCTAGAAGGCTAAACAGTAAAACATTTGCTCCTGTTTTGTTTTTGCATCAAAATTGTTAGAGCTTTGAATAATGGATAAACATGTCAGAAGATCCACAAAATTACTGATACATATCTCGTCAAAATTTCCAAATATAGTAGTTGCTGCATTGGACTTCCCTGACCACCTGGTTTCACCAATTAGCTTTAATCGTTTCATCTTTTCTTTCCCCAGATGATGTCCAACAACTTCAATCCAGATGGCCATTCGCTTATATGATACCTTCACAAATTTTGCTAAATTCTGGAGTAAATTGAAGAAGGAAACTGCTGGTACACAACACTTCGTGGTTTCAGTAACTACTAAATTGAGTACATGGGCATAGCACCATGCATGAACATGCTGATCAGCTACATCAGCAATTTTACTCTGTAAGCCATTATATTGTCCATGGTAGCTTGCAGCGCCATCTGTGCTCTCTGATAAGCAGTTTTTCAGATCTATTTCAAGACGTTGTAATGTTTCACTTAATAGGTCAAAAAGTCCCTGCCCTGTATCATCATTGCTTGAAACAATTGCAAGCAGTCATTCATGGATAGTACCATTTAGTACATATCGAATAACAATACTAAATTGATCAATTGATGAAATATCCTGGGTTGAATCTACTTGTATGGAATAATACTTGGCCTCAGCAACTTCTTGAGTAATTTTTTCCTGTATCATATTCTTCATAATTTGGGTCAAAGAAGAGATGGTTGTTTTATTGAAGAATGTGACAAGACTACCACGACCTTTACTTTCTGCCTTTCTTTGTTTTTCCAATCTTTCACATCGTTGTTCAGACTTTTCCTTCACCATGGAAACATGAGAAGCCATAATAGGATCATATTTTGCCATCAATTGCACAGTAGCCAAGAAATTTCCATGATTTTCTGTTTCATCAAGAAGAGAATATGCTGACTCATTTCTGTGTCCACGAAAAGGAAGAGCTTGTTTACCTAACATCGTTATTATATCTACAACTCTGGCAACAATATTTCTCTGCTTTAGTACTTCATCTTTTCGCTTCTGCAATGATGCAGCGAAAAAACGAGCTAAACCACCATCATTTACTACACTGATATATTCCTGAGCATGCTTGCTATGTATATCAGTTGATTCATGCTCTGATAAGCACTGGCTAATGCGTCTGTAATCATTAAATCCTCGCACAAAAGCAGATGGGTTAGAAGAGGTTGGTGACTCAAATGCCAAGCAAAATGAACAATATAGTGATCTATTCTTCTTATTATATGTTGACCATTGTCGTGAGACAGTGTCACCCATAATTTTTCGCTTATATAACTTTACATTAAATGGCAGATCATGATCATGTGGCTGAATTGGATGCTCTTTGAAAAAAAATTTCAAATCTGTTCGTGCAGGATACTGAAAGAGCTTATCCTGTCTAAATGTTGGTTGATTCTCATCATTATCTAAATCAGCTACTAGATCTTTTTGATTATGTACATATACAGGCCTAGGTTCAGTTACTGTTATTCCACCAGCTAATTCAGAATCATAAAAATCAGCATCTACAGTCTCAAAAACGTTAGGCATACCTTCATCTTTATGTCCTAGATCTACAATATCAGCATGAACAGTTGTAGTTGAATTTCTCTGTAAGTCGCTTTCCTCTTTCTGACATATAGATATAGGTGTTGATATCATAAATGCTGTTATAGGCCTGCACTTTTTTGCTGAATCATTTCTTTCTGCTTCTCGTTTATCTTTCCGTTTCTGTGCTCCAGATTTCCGTTTCATGTGTTCCATTTCCTTACCTGAAATATAAAAAAAAATAAATAAAATTAATAAAGTAATCTGATTTACTAATTGCATTTAATATAATCAAGATCAACAAATTTCAAAACAAATAACAATGCTTGAATTATACTATAATGAATGAATATATGTATTCTGTAACTGTATTGTAATGTAATTGTAATGTAATGTATTTTAATCTTTTCTCAATACTATTACATGTATTTTCTTATTTATTTTTATATCTATCTTTATATAACGGGTGCGGCAAAAATAACGCCTTTTTTAGTTTATTCTCTTTTATTGAAGGAAATAAATCAATTACAGCATTTTAAGAGAAATAATAAGGTTTTGAAGAAAAATACAGCATTTTAAGAAAAATAATAAGTACTTTCTCAGTAAAAACTAAAAAATAACAAAATGATACAATATAAAACTAAAAAATTATACTCTATAAAACTATAAAGATACAATTATTAAAAGGGCGTTACTTTTGCCGCAGGTATATAGCAGTTTTATATAAAATATATACATAACTCTATATATCTTTTATATATGGACATAGAAATGGGTAAAATATAATTATACATATATAACAGCAATAACAAAAATAAGAGACTTACTTTGATAAATTGGAATTGATTTTAATGAAGCATGAGGCAACTAATATTAAATAAACTAATGAAGTTAAAAATGTCGCAGTGACAGGCAGGTTGGCAAAACTGTATTTTAGGCACGTAAATTTATTAATTTTTGCTACTTTCTCAAAGGTTAAAAGCCTGCAATAATTTTAACAAATTAAAGAAGTTATTAATACATTTGCCTTTTTATATACTATTAAAAATATAAAATGGTAGCCGGACGGGATGCCGAATGCACTTTCGCCGAAAGTCAGGAAGCCGAAGCAAGACGCCGAAAGGACATGAAGCCGAATAGACATGAAGCCGAAAGGACATGAAGCCGAATAGACATGAAGCCGAATAGACATGAAGCCGAATAGACATGAAACCGAATGGACATGAAGTCGAATGGACATGATATATATATATATATATATATATATATATATATATATATATATATATATATATATATATATGGATATATTTTGCGACGGTACTTTTGATTCTGCCCCCGTTGGAAAACAACTGTATACTATACATGCAATTATTTCTGATAGTAAAACTTTACCATTAGTGTACTGCATTGCGAACAACAAGGACGAAAGAACGTATGACGAAATATTTCAGTTTTTGAAAGATAGACGAGTTCTGAATCCAACTTCGATAACAGTCGACTTTGAGAGAGCAACGATAAATAGCATCAAACCTAACCTAACCTAACCTAACCTAACAAAAAGTATGACGCCATTAACGAAAGAATAAAATCCATTTTCAGTTCGTATAATAAAGAAGAAGGATTGGCTTTCCTAAGAGAATTAGCTTGCAATTTTTAAATCATCCTCTGATAGTTTTTTTATTTCTTAAATATTCCATTTATATATTTTAATATTAATTTATTAAAATAATTGTTTTACAATTAAAAAATCATCCTTTGATAGTGTTTTATTTCTTAAATATTCCAATTGTATATTTTGATATTAATTTATGTGCATTCGGCTTCATGTCCATTCGACTTCATGTCCATTCGGCTTCATGTCTGTTCGGCTTCATGTCCATTCGGCTTCATGTCCTTTCGGCGTCTTGGCTTCGGCTTCCTGACTTTCGGCGAAAGTGCATTCGGCATCCCGTCCGCACACAAATAGAAATACTGTCAACACCCTCAATTAAGATTCTAGGATATATCTCATCAGGCCCAACTGACTTATATTTATTTAAACTTTATATACGAGTATAATAGATTGGTTGCCAATTTTTTTTACCTCAGGTCTAGGGGTCCAACTTCCCTTTTTTCTAGGGGGGGGGCCCATCTGCCACATGGCAGACTGACAGCCTAGCCAGTCCGCCACTGGTTATAAAGGTGGCTCCAGCATCACGAGCTTCCCGAAATGTTATTGCTCGTATGCGATCTATCACACGTTGCCTCTCCAAATCACCAATTAATTGAGAAGCCATTATATTATCACTTTACCAGCTAGAGTAATTTTAATACGCGCAATAAATAAAGAATTTTATATATTTTTATAATCACTAAAAACTATTTCGATATAAGTAAACATGTAAGCTGCAAATGGGGGGGGCTAAGGTTTTTTGGAACCCCTTACATTTGTCCTTCTTTAATTCTCAACATTCGATAACTATAATATTTGCACATTTCATCACAAACTCTCTCATTGTAATTGGATAGTTTGTAATGAAATAATTATTTACAATGTGAGTAATTATTCTCATATTTTGCTAATTAAACAAAAAACAAACAAACACGAAGCCTATTAATCTCCTTTATTAATGGCATTTATTAATTTTGACCGAAAGATCAAATTGGTGACCCTCAAACGAGCAAACAACTCTTTAATTCATCTAATCAAATTAATTATACGGCCTACCGTTAACAGGTCACTACACACACACACACACACACACACACACACACACACACACACACACACACTGACGTTCAAAATTATGGAAACACTTTTTAAAATGCTGATTATGTAATAATAATAGAATTCTTTTAATTCTTTTTATAGTTACAGGAAGTAAAATGATATGTCTGTCCAATTAAGGATCTTTCAGATGTGGTGTTTTGTTAATGAAGACTTACGAGCAATTAATCAATATTGAAAGAAATTGTATTTAATGGTGACATCACGTTTTGATTAAAATAATTGTTAATGTTTACAGAAATATTGATGTTATTGGTTAAAATGTTTTTCTGTTATTTGTATTTATACATTTTATCCCATTTTCCTTCAAAAATGTAATTTGACTCGTGAAACCTGCACCTGAACATTTTTGGTAACATTGCGCCCTTCCCTTATGGATATCTCTGTATAATGGCTCTCTTGCAAAGGAAATATCATACGAAAATAGACTCAAGATTAATTAATACCTTCTTGATGAAGAACCACAGAGACAAATAGCCAATAAAGTGGGAGTTTCATTCTCCACGGTGAGCAAAACCCTCTCTCGTCATTCGCAAAATGGAAGTGTAATGAACAAAGTAAGCCGATGGAGAAAAAGGAAGACCTCGGAAAATGAAGACAAATACATGATTTTATTGAGCAAATGCAACAGAAAGGATAATAGTGTTCGAATAGCTGCTGAAGTGAATGCGTCACGCAACGGCAGCATTTCTACTTCAACAGCGAGTAGATGTCCAAAGGAGGTTGGTGTCTCGAATTTGTGTCTCGAATTTGGCATCATCGGTCATTATTACCCCCAAGTCGACCGCTTTCGTGCTTCTCTGAATTTCTTGTCTATCTGGAGCATAATATGCAGTCTGTTTAAATTCCTCATTTGTACCATATCTCAAGAGCTGAAATTTCTCAATGTTAAAAGTCATATTGTTGTCTTCTGACCATGTGTATATTTTGTTCGTGTCCCTCTGCAAGGCCTCCACTTCATTTGCGTCGCCGCTGATTTTTCTGCCGATCTTTGTATCGTTCGCAAATGATGTTATTATACTGTTGCTGTTCACTCCGCTGTCTATGTCTGTTAGCATGATAATGAACAGGAGTGGGGCCAGCACTGTACCTTGTGGTACTGAGCTGCGTACTTTTGATTCTGATGATGATACACCTTGAATTTTGACCACCTGTAGTCGTTTACTGAGGAAGTTGAAGATCCATTTTCCCACTTTGCCTGTTATTCCCATATGTTTCATTTTATGTGCTATTATACCATGATCGCATTTGTCGAAGGCTTTAGCAAAATCCGTGTATATGACATCATAGTTTTCATTGCCTTCAAGTGCATCTTGGATACTGTTATAATGCTCTATAAGTTGTGATAGGCATGCTCTTCCTGATCGGAATCCGTGTTGATTTTCTTTGAATCTTTCCAATGTCTCCAAGAAGTCATAGATTTTCTCTCTGGCTATTCTTTCAAATATTTTGGTGAGGTAGGACGCCAAGGACACTGGTCTATAGTTCTTTGCTTGAGATCTATCCCCTCCTTTATATATATGGACAATGTTCGCTCTTTTCAAGATGCTCGGTATTTCCCCAGTGTCTAGGGATATTCTCCATATCCAGTATAAGGGTGTAGCTATTTCATTTTAACAATTTTTAATTAATAGTGCGTTCCATTTGTCCGGACCTGTAGCTGAATGTGATTTCATTTGTCCTATAGCTCTCACTACATCTTCTGGGGTAAAATCAAAGTCTGTTATACATTCTCCTTGCAATTTCTCTTTGAAGAATGCATCTATGTCAGGTATCGCTTTGTCACTTTTTGGAGTACTGAAGGCCGATTCATAATGGGCTCTCAATGTTTCAGATATTTCTTTTAGATCGTCTGTTAGTTCATTATTTCCTTTCCTTAATGGCCCGATAGTAGCGCGCGTTTTTGTTTTCCTTTCGCATAGCTGTAGAAGTATTTTGGATTTTCCTTTATTGCTTTTACTGCCTTTCCTCTTCCCTCTCTGTATGGCCCTTTATCAGAGTTTGTATTTCCCTATCGATTCTCTCAAGTTTTTCTTGTATTACTTTCCTGGCATTGTTGGCTCCGCAATTAGCTAACTTCGTCGCTACTCTCTTTCTTTTGCGGAATATTCTTCTCTTTTGCCTCTCTAGCCAGTTCTTTCCTTTTGGCTGTGCTTTCGAAGCATATTTTTCCAAAATTCTCAACGTCTTTTCTTCCAAGGTTGTTAGCATTTTCTCAGGTGTTTTATTCTCTAAAACTTCTCCACTCTATTTGGGTTATGTGTGATCTGATTTCTTCCCAATTCATGGTCTTGGAGTTTAAGTTAAAAGTCCCACATTTGCTTCTTCCTCCCGTCTGTGTATTGTCTTTTAAAGTTATCGCCATGTTTGTTGATAACTCGATTATATTGTGGCCTAAAATAATTGTTATATTTTATTTTATTGGGTTCAGAATCCCAGCTGAGCCCTGAACGGCCAAGCTCTGAAGGGCCAGTTCAACCTACAGCCCAAGTTAAGCTAGACTAAAACTTACGGACTTGGAGGTCCTATTAGGTCCTACTTCAGGGTTGCTGACTCGATGTGGGCCTACCTTAGGCCTCAGTTGCATAAAATTAAGATTAAAAACAAAAGTGGCACTATTTATGGTCTTCTTTCTAAACCTTGCAACAACACACAACCTGCACCATTGCACGATGCAACAATCTTGTATCTAAACAACCAAGCTGAATTGCAAGAGAGCTCTCTATAAGACTACGTCCTGTAAGTGCCGCATTCAACAAACGAGTAGGAAGGACACGCAGTGCCCCCAAAAAATGATGCCACAAGAGTGCCCAAACAATGATGCCACAAGAGCCCAAAAATGCTAGCTCTAAATTAAGTGAATTTTTCACTAACCTTACAATTATGAAATGGATAAATATACACCTTAACTTAATATATACAAGCAATGCTGCATCAATCAGCTTAGTCATCATATCGCCTTGGGACAACAATGGCTCTTCCTCTTCTAGAATTTCTAACACTCCCCACCGAAGAGGCATAGTTGCAGAGATGGGCACAAAATACTTTAAATGTAATTAAATACTAAATACATTACTTCCTTAAAAAAAGTATTTAAATACCAAATACATTACATATTTTCAAAATGTATTTAAATACTAAATACATCACATCAAAAATGTATTTAAATACATTTCAAATACTTTATAAACATATATGCATAACTCATAAGTAAGGCAATTTTTTATTGACCTAAGAACAAAAACAAAATTGACTTTATTTTCCTCCAAAATTGACTTTATTGACCTAATAAATATGTACCATTAAATGGTCTAATTTGACTTATTGTAAAGCAATTTTCATGATTACAAACTATTAGTTGTGTAATTTTAGTGATAAATTGTATAATCTATTTATTGATTGATTCATAAAACTAATATATTATACAACACTCCACATGCAGTCAGTTAACATCTTTAAATACAATTATTCCACATCTGCATTATACAACACCGCAATATAGTTTTTAACATTTTCGGATTTGAAAATTCTGTCTTTGGCTAGGAGTTTTCGAAGAATCGAAAAACTTCTTTCGACTGATGCTGAGGTAGGTTGACAGTTTTCAGTGGAACGTATAATGATGGAGATATAGCATTCCTGGTCATCAAAATTATAGCCTTGATATCATTTGTTTGCAAACGCTTTTTGATATAATTTTTTATATTAACATAATCTTCGCCAAAATATATGGTAGTGACCGCTTCGTATGCTTCTTTGATAGTAAAATCTGTGCTCTCAATTTTTTCTAAAAGAGAACATAATAAAGAGTACTGTTCTTGAAACTGTAAGAGCTGAAAACCTAACCCATCTGATTTGATGCCAGCTTTCACTCTTTTAACGAGGATCCCGTTGCCCTCGAATCCTTCCACAATCTGTCTTACTTTTGGAAGATGCCTTGCGTAATAAAACGCTGCATTCAACCAACTGGCCCATCTAGTAACGATTGGATCAGGTGGCTTAGATGATTAGAAAGATTTTGTATTTTGTTTCAGGGCGCAAATTGTTATCTGACAGTTTAGGCTAAGAAATGTATTTGCGAAATGTATTTAAAAATATGTATTTTCAAATAACAAATATTCTTTCAAAGTATTTAAATATGTATTTAAATACACGCCGAAAAAAGTATTTATAAATACAGGTATTACAATACAAATATATTTAAATAGCATTTAAATACATATGTATTTAAATACTATCCATCTCTACATCATTGTCATTACCTTCTGCAAGTTTAGCCAAGCCTTCTCCATGAGGCTGTAACTCAAGTGTTTCATCTTAACTATCCGTGTTTTTGCTGATTTCTAAAGCATAGAGTTTTTGTATAGGTCTCTTTAATTTTCCTCCTGAAGCCTTTACCAGTGAAGATCTAACTAAATTGTTTTTGCGAACAAACAACTCTTCAATTATGCCAAGTTTCCAGCATTGCCTTGGTCTTTCATTCCCAATCATTACCACTTCTCCCACCTTGATACAATTTGCATTGGAGCCCTTTACATTGCCTGATGGGTAATAATTGAGTTTTGGCAAGTATTCCATCTACCACCTCTTCCATAACTGATCTTGTAGCTCTTCAAGGTACTTGAACCTTCTGGTTAACTCTTCTTGAGTGCTCTGGATAGGCTGTAAGTCTTCTGGCAAACTGGGGCTTGATGTTAATCGTTTACCACAAAGAAAATGATTTGGTGTCAATGGCTCTGCATCCTGCATACTGTTATAAACAAAAGTGATAGGCCTACTGTTCACCATTGCTTCTACTTCAACAAAATAGTGCAGAATTCTTCTTTGCTCAAATGAGCATTAGCTAAAAGTTTCTTTAATGGACACTTTACACTTCTCACTAGCCTTTCCCAAAATCCTCCCCACCATGGTGCTCTCTCAACAATAAACTCCCACTGTACCCCTTGGTGTGAAAAGTAGGATTGGAATCCTTCCTCTTTTAGCAAGGACCAAACTTCTTGGAGTTCCTTTGCAGCCATTTTGAAGGTTTTTGCATTATCCGATATGATTTTATTTGGGAAACCCCTTCTGTTCACAAACTTTTTAAAGGCCAAAAGAAATACATCACTACTTAAGTTGCTTACCAACTCCAAATGGATTGCTCTAGTGGTAGCACACGTGAAAAGACATATATAACCTTTGTTAGACTCCCCTTGCTCATACACATAGACTGGACCTGCGAAGTCTACTCCCACTACATCAAATGGGACAGTATAGACACACCGTTCTCTTGGAAGTGGAGCCACCTTTTCATAATAAGGCTTTGCACTCCAACGCTTGCAAACCACACATTTATGCAAGACCTTTTTTACTACTTGTCTAATTTTGGGAATCCAAAACTGTTGTCTGATCTCTATTATCACTTCTCTAACTCCAGCATGTAACAACTTATGATGCGTATCCAGGATCAAAAGTTCCACAAAGTGCCCCACAGAAGGTAGCAAAATTGCATGTCTTTTCTCCTCTGGAAGCCCAGAAAACTGTAGTCTACCTCCTACTCTCAATAAATCCTGATCCAAACACACATCCAAACCCTTGAGAACAGAATGTGTTGGTAGAACCTGTAATGGACTGCTGGTGAGCAATTCCCTCTCTTCACCAAACTTTTCATTCTGCACATATACCAGCCAGTATTGCCTGGCTTGCTGAATCTCCTTACTGTTCAGAATTCCTTCCCTTCTTGTTTCTCCCTTAATCTTGTCTGTAAATCTATATACCCATGCTGTCACTCTTAACAACATTTTCAGACTGCTAATGTCCTCAAGCCTCAATATGGGGTCCTGCTGCATAACTTGACAACTGTTCACAGTGCATTTTCTCATCTCACTCACCCATTCTTCTTCAGCATGACATTCTCTGACAATAGGCTGATTAGAGGGCCAATTTTCACTTTCAAGTTTTAGCCACTCTGGCCCATTCCACCACAAACTTGAGTGTGCAAGATCTTTCACTGAAATTCCTCGTGTTGGTAAATCAGCTGGGTTTTGGGTGCCTGGACAATGCTTCCATTGCTCTGGATCTGTGTGTGCTTGAATTTCCTCCACCCTATTGGCAACAAATGGTTTCCATTTCCTTGCCTGGCTTCTTAACCAGTGCCAAACTATAGTGGAGTTTGTCCAATAATAGCTTGGAATTTCATAAAGGGCCAACGATTTTTGCACTGTAACTGCAAGCCGACTAACAATAACTGCACCCATCAATTCCAACCTTGGAATAGAAAGCCTTTTCAAAGGTGCTACTCTGCTCTTTGCAGCAACCAACCTGCAACTTACTTCCTTTTTGAATGTGCCTCTTATATAAATACAAGTTGCATAGGTTTCCTCACTTGCATCACAAAAAATGGGCAGCTCCAAATTGTTTGGACTATTGTTCAACTCTCCAAAGTACCATCTTGGGATTTCAATGTCTAGATGTGCCAATTCTTTGAACCAATATTTCCACCTTACCACCATATGATCAGGTAACTCTTAGTCCCAACCAAGCCCAATTTCCCAGAGGCTCTGAAACCAAATTTTTTATTTTATCACAAATGGAGCCAGGAATCCAAGAGGATCAAAGACCTTCGAAGCCAAACTAAGAGCTGTACGTTTTGTCCACCTTGTCTCATTCTCAGCCAGCTCTACTAAAGATTTCCCATTGAAGGTAAACAAATCCTCTCTTTGCTGCCAAACAATGCCTAGCACCTTTGTGTCTATTGCCCACAACTCCTTAATACCAGAATCCTCAATACTTTCTGCTGCATCAGGTCCTACACAGGACTGACTCATAAACTGTTGTAATTGAGAATGATTGGTCCGCCATTTTCTAAGCTCCATGCCAGCCTCCCTCATTATAGCTCTAGCCTCCATGAATATCTGTTTAGCCATTTCTGTATTATCCACGGAACATAGCAAATCATCAACATAAAAATTTTTCCTTATGTGTTCAATAGTGTTAGGATAGACTTCAGAATATTTCTTAAAATGGTACTGCATAGTAGCTGCCAACAGAAATGGACTAGAGCTGAGTTCAAACAACACTGACTTCATTCTATATGCTTGAGCCTTAGGTTCATTTTCCAACAAGTCTTTCGTATCCACCCACAGATACCTTACTGCATCTCTGTCCTCTGGTTTTAAGTTTATCCGCAAAAAGGCTTGCTTCACATCTGCAGTCAATGCTACTCTGCCAAACCTGAATCTCAGTAACAAGGAAAATAAATCTGCATTTAAATTTGGCCCAGCATCCAAACAGTCATTCAAGGACACACCACCTTTGGGTTTGGCTGAGCCATCAAAAACTACCCTCAGTTTGGTGGTAGTTTTGTCTCGCCGTAACACTGCATGGTGTGGCAGATAATGTGCCTCCTGGCTCACCAGTTCACCTTGCACCCTTTCAGCATAGCCCTCCTTTACATAGCTTAGGATGGCCTCATTGTATTCAATTAACAACAACTCGTTTTTCTTAGCCTGTGCAATGAAGTCTCCAACCTCCTATTAGCTAGCTGAAGGTTTGAACTGGGTTTGCAAGAATCCTTCCAAGGGAGGACAACTTCATAGCAACCATCTCTAAACCCAATCCCTTTTTCAAATTGCTCTAAAACATCACTGTTCACTGTATTCGCCTGCTTCTCCGGTTTGTCTTTTATGCCAATGGATTCAAGTTCCCAAAAGGCTTTCAAATGCCTTTCCAAACCATGGCTGTTCTCCTCAATCTTAACAAAAAGAGCTTTAACCTCCATTTCATTGCAATAGCTACCATGTAGCATCCAGCCTAGCTTACTTTCACTAGCTACTGGACCTCGAGATGTGCGGACAATATTACCAGTGATGAAGTCCCAGTAATAGTCAGCTCCAATAAAAAGACTAATATCGTCTGTTCCTCCAAACTTATTATTGTCCAAATTAATTTCTTTAACTTGCAATTCTTGGACACATGCCATATCTAAACAAATAGTGACTGGAGCACAACGTTCCTCAATCTCTTCAGCTTGGACCTTGATAGTGGGACTTTGTGGTAACAACTCCTTAACCAGAACTTCTACCTTCTTAACTTTGGTTCGGTTTTGAACTGAACCCCCAAACCCAGAAATTCTTAAATTTTCCCTCTTAAGTTCTTTAAACTTCAATTTTCTGGAAATTCTGGTCTTACTAAAGCTACATTGGCTACCAATATCAAACAACACTCTTACTGTAGCTTCTCCATCATTCCCAATTAATAATGCTGCAGCTGTTTGCAATAATCTTCCTTTACTTTTACTCCCTTTCATAGCAGTAGCATGTGCCACTGATATCTCTACTTCTGGGGTAGGCCTACTAGGAGTGTTTCCACACAATAATGGCTGATGCCGGCCATGGCATTTTTTGCACAAAATTTTAAACTTACAAAACCTTGCTCTGTGACCTTTCAAAAAACATTTAAAACATGCTGTGGACTTAGTTACCCTGTCCTTTCTCTCCTCAACAGGTAAAGCCTCAGCCACCTCACATTTATATGACTTGTGGTTGCTTTCACAAAATATGCATTCCTTGATTCCCTTTAATTTATTCTCAGAGGATGCATGTAGAGCTGACACTGTACTTGGGCTATTCCTTTCAGTAGAAACTTTGGTGCTGTGCCTGCCTTTGTCCCCTTGTTTAACATCCCACTGTGCAAACTCAATTCCCTCTCGTCTTGCTAATTCTGTGCCTAAAAGACTTAACATCTGCTGAATGGGGATGTACACATGTTCTGTAGAGTGTTCCCTAGTTAATTCAAGCAAAATTGAGCTAGGCAATTTAGACTCCAGTATAGTAACCAACATTATACCATACCTTTCCATTCCTACACCCAAGTTGTCCAGGGACCTAGTTCTAACTTCAAATTCACCGTATAACTGCCGTAACTCCTTGACACTATTGGGATTATTAACAGGAGGTATAGCTAAAAGTTCACGGAGGTGGCTTTTAATTAAGATCTCTGGCTTACCAAACCGTTTCTTTAATATATCCCAAGCCACATTATAATTAGCCTCTGTTAATGCTAATCCTGCTATTGTCTTTGATGCCTCCCCTTCCAAGAGGGACTGCAAATAATTAAACTTCTCCACCGCACTTAACACTTGACTAGAATGAACTGCTGATTGAAAACTGTCTGCCCATCCTTGCCATTCCTGAATACTCCCAGAAAATGTTTTGAGTACAAGCCTCGGTAATTGAACTACAGATCTGTTAACGTTAACTTCACAAACACCATTTGTTGAGGGTTGTGTTTCATTATTAGACTTGGTCTCTAACTGTACTGAGCTGCTAAACTCTTTTGCTCTGTGGCATACTTTAATTATGTCATCAATAATCTCTTCAAAGTAAATTATGTTATTTTCTATTTCAGCCTCAATTTTAACATTTACTTCGCTTAGAGCAACCTTTTTAGTTTCTAATATGGAAAGGTGCGCAGTCACTAAGCTTAAATCCTCTTGCTCTATGGCAGAATCTATAGTGGCAATGACCTTTGTAATTAGACCTTTGTACTCGCAGTGGCGGCTCGTGATTAAAAATTCTAGGGGTGCTGTCTCTAAGAATGGGAATGAGCTGCTTTGAACATTTTTTGTATCATTGATTATGGTATTATATATAGGTATTTACAAGGTAGTTATGAAATAAGTAATTATGGTACTAATGAAATAAGTAATTGTGCACTTACCAGGTACTTCAGGTTCAATTACAAAGTTATTTAAAAATGAAATCCATTCTTCTATTTTCATTCTGAGCAAAAAGTTCGATAAATTGGCTGAATCAAATTTCAGAAAAGAAACAGAAATTACGGAAAAAAATCAAGAAATAATCACCAAATACATAATTAAATCACTAAGCCAATAAAAATCTATCAAATAAAATGTTAAATATTACTATTGTTACTAATCACCGTTAGAAATGGAATTAAATGAATTAATTGTAGTATAAACAAAGCGAAACGTCAACACATTCACCGCGTTCAACGAACAGATAGGAACTGCGCTGTCTGCAGTGCTTTGACTCACTTTCGACTGCGACTGTGCATAGCGAGAGAGGCAGACTCCCTCTCTCTCTATGCGTCTATGGCAACAAAGCATTGGAGTTCCTTTCGGGCATCGCGAGCAATTAATGCTGAAATCTGGTGCTGTTAGCGCGCAGTTCCAATGAGAGGTTGAAAATTATTTCATGTTTTTAATCATTCATTAATGAAATAATTACTGAAATAAAAGGATGAGCATTGAGCAATGAATAAAAGTTTCAAAAGTTATCGAAAAAGTTATTCAGTGCGCTCATCCTTATATTGTTCTTGATTATTTCAATTGTAAATAAAAAATTTAGGGGTGCTGCAGTTCCGCAGTGCCTACCGACGAGCCGCCCCTGCTTTGTAGGCACTTCTCCTTTTTCTAAACTTGTTCAATTCAGCTGCACTCATCTTCAATGCGAACAACAATTAAGCTCAATGCCAAATAAGCTGAATTGGCAAAAATAATTAACCAAACTGATCAGACTCAAATTTTGCTTTTTTCAAATAAACTGAATTGCTTGGGTCGGGTACTGACCAACCACCAGCATGGAATACCAAATTTTCCACCCAAATAACTGGCGCACTGAAGTCTGCAACCTTCGCCTACGAACAATAAACCCAAATTAACCAAACCGGTAAAAATGTAGGCCCAAAACAACAGACCTTAACTCAATTATGCTCAACCCGTCTAGGCCTGACTTGGGCTACAATTTGCACAATCAGAACTTTGCCGAAAAATAGTCACTGACTCAGTCTTGGGCTAGAATCCGGTTTCGAAGGACCATGTTATATTTTATTTTATTGGGTTCAGAATCCCAGCTGAGCCCTGAACGGCCTAGCTCTGAAGGGCCAGTTCAACCTACAGCCCAAGTTAAGCTAGACTAAAACTTACGGACTTGGAGGTCTTATTAGATCCTACCTCAGGGTTGCTGACTCGATGTGGGCCTACCTTAGCCCTCAGTTGCATAAAATTAAGATAAAAAACAAAAAGGGCACTATTTATGGTCTTCTTTCTAAACCTTGCAACAACACAACCTGCACCATTGCACGATACAACAATCTTGTATCTAAACAACCAAACTGAATTGCAAGAGAGCTCTCTATAAGACCACGCCCTGTAAGTGCCGATTCAACAAACGAGTAGGAAGGACGCGCAGTGACCCCCAAAAAATGATGCTACAAGAGTGCCCAAACAATGATGCCACAAGAGCCCAAAAATGCTAGCTCTAAATTAAGTGAATTTTTCACTAACCTTACAATTATGAGATGGATATACTGTATATACACCTTAACTTAATATATACAAGCAATGCTGCATCAATCAGCTTAGTCATCATATCGCCTTGGGACAACAATGGCTCTTCCTCTTTTAGATTTTCTAACAATAATAGTTGGAGTTATTTTTATATCGGCAATCAAGTTCGTGTTATTTGTGAATACCAGATCTAGGCAGTTATTTTTCCTAGTATTTTCTGTTATCTCTTGTATCAGCATAAACTCGTTTGTGAGAGCCATAAGCATTTTTGCTGGTCCTCTCTTGTGCCCCCATTATCTTGCTGTATAAATATATTTCTACCCACCTTTTTGTATTTTATAAATGGGAAATTAAAATCACCGCAGAGTATTATATTAGGGGATGGAGAGTTTACGGACTTTATTAGGGTTCTGATATTATTAATGGCATCTGAAAATTTTTCATTTGGAGAGTTTGGAGGGTTATAGATGACTATCAGCACCACGTTTAGTTTCTCTATTTTCACTGCAAGGGTTTCCACGAAGCTGTTGGATTTACTTATTACCGTCTCTGTCATATGCCTCTCATGTATATAAATAGCACAGCCCCCTTTACGTCTCGCTGTTCTATCCGCTCTTAGTAAGTTGAATCGATCGATATGCAATTCTTTCTTATCGATGCAGTGTTCTCAGTCATCGCAGTTTCCTTGGCAATCTTTAAGATGTGTTTCTGTGAGGCATGTGATGTCAGCCCTTGTTTCGTTCATAAAACCTTTCCTGTACGAAACTTTGTTTAGTGAATTGTTCGGTTTTATTCTCTGAATATTTGCCAGGACAATGTTTATGTTCTTTGTTTTACATTGCCCCTCGTGCATTTTAAGTTCGTTGTCCTTTGATATCGCGTGTTTTCTAGCCTTGTGGTCCTCGGAGATGGATCCGTTCCTGTCTATCTGTTCTGGTAGCTTCTTGCAATGTAGCGGTCTCCTCCCTTATATCTGCAATTTAGGGTTATGACATTTTTATAACCTCATGTTCCTGTATCATAAATCGATGAACGTTTGCCCCCTGACAATGAAAATAACAGTTTTTTCGATATATTTTGAAAAAACTTCACCCCAAAATAAAAAATAAAAAATTAATAAAATAAATAGAAATTTGCATGTTTATTTCACAATTATTATACATAAACATATATTATATTATACAACATTATACCTATACAATACATATTAATTATACAAATACAATATTATACATTTACTCTACTTATTGCTTAAAATAAACCTGTAACTAATATACTATATTTGCTTTCGGGGTGACATTTTTTTTAAATTCTGAAGAATTAGGCCCTTTTTTATTGTTTTCAAGCAAAAGTTCATCGATTGATGATACAGGAAACAATATTTATGACAAAAAATTAAAAAGTCATAACCCTAATCTGCATATTCCTTTCACATAGTATTTACATATATTTTCTTCCCCATTTTTACTTGGGCCTTTGTTTTTGGTGGTTTCAGTATGGTTTCTTTATTGTCTACTTGTTTTTTCCTATTGCTGCTAGTGCCCTTTGTTTGAAAACTTTGGATTTGGTTTTATGCTTCTGTTTCCTCTGTTGATGCTTCTTTTATTTCTATTATTTCTGCTTTTTCTGTTTTCTTTTCCTGTTCTTTTATCACAGTTTCCTCTCGTACTATCTTCGTTCCTCCTATTTCTTTTCTCTGTTCGCTATTCATAAACTCCTCTTTTGCCTTTTCCTCATAGTCTCGTTTTGCTTTAAAAGCCATAAATGAGTTTATTTCGATTATGCAGCTTTTGCAGAAGAACTTGATTCCGTTTACTTGTTTAGCGCCTGTTATAAGAGAGATTTCTTCGTCGCTCCATCTCAGGCATTGAAATTCGACTAAGGTCTGGCAAAGATCGCAGCGAATCGACTTTGACTCATCTGTTTCTTTTTTACAGCATCCACAGGGTTGTGTGAATTGATTTACCATTGCCATGTTTCTAATGGTATGTAAATGATCGTGCTCGAAATATTAACTCAAAATGGAAATTTATTAAGTGGAGTGCTTGACTTGACTTTAGAAATGAGGGAGGGAAAGTTTTTCCGTTATTCCGTGGGGTGGGGGATGGGGGACGTGGCACGCTATAGATTCTCACTGACTGGTGCCCTGGAGTGTACCGCGGGAGATAACTGAGGGATATTGCCTTTCGATAGGCAGTTACATTTCCTCCGAGAGAAAACACTCGGAAAAAATGTTGTATAGATTAAGTTGTTTTAATTTTATTTACTTTATTTCAACAAACGCCGCTATTTCACCACTTAAATAGGGATACGACTCTGTTCACTGAATATTCACTCAAAAATTGGCACTACTTGAAAAAGATTAACTGCAGGATTTTTATTGTAATATCACTTTTATTCGGACTTTCCAACGAAACACGTGTAACCGTCCCACTGGGCAGGAATATATATATATATATGTGACTTCTGACTCTCAATCCACTTGTATTTCTACCGGAATCGTGCAAAATCTGTTTCTTCGACTGGCCAAAAATTCCTTCATCAGACAAGAATGTAAAAATATTATTCTAATTTTCCTCGCTCTTTCTAGCACCTATATAAAACCCTCTTCAACATCCTCTCCCTCCTCTTTTCCATTTCGACGGCTCAGTCGCCGTCTCTTCCTCCTGATAAAGTTAAACTCTTGGCTTAGACTTTCGCCTCCAACACAACCCTGGGACGATTCTGGTGCTGTTCCTCCATCTCCACCCATTCCCGACTTAATTATGTCTAAAATCAGAATCGATTCTAGATAATTTTTTCTGTCTTATCTGAGCTCAACTATAGGAAGGCGTGCGGTCCTGATAGTGTTACTCCTGTTATTCTCAAGAACTATGCTTTTGTTCTACATCTTGCCAAGGCAAACTCTTTCGTTTTTGCCTTTGATTTCGCACTTTTCCTCCCTGCTGGAAGTTTCGCTTTCATTCAGCTTGTTTCAAAGAAGGGTGACCGCCTCAACCCTCCAACATTCTTCCAATTACCTTGATTTCTTGACTTTCTAAAGTTTTTGAATCTTCCTTAATAGAAGATTCTTAAACACCTCTCTTCTCACAATCTTTTAGATAAAAATAGGCTCCAACACGATGTAAATAGGATTATGAGTGGACAGATAAGTGACAGATGAAATTTAACGTAGACAAATGTAAAGTTTTGCATATACGTTCTCGTAACAATAATTACACGTACACGATGGACGATAGACAGCTAGCGGCGTTGACGAGGAACTAAATTTAGGCGTACGCGTATCTAAGAATTTAAAAGCTAGGAACCAGTACCTGGAGTCTTGCGCAAAAGCTAATAGGATTTAGGCTTCATGGCGCGTAATTTCGAATTTAAATCGAAGAATATTCTATTGCCCCTTTACAAGTCCCTAGTCAGGCCTCACTTATAATATGCCGGTCAGTTTTTTGGTGTCTTGTATTTGCGTATTTGCGTGAGGATATTGATAGGTTGGAAAGGATTCAGCGACGCACTACGAAACTATTCCGTCACTATGCAACAAGTCTTACGAAAATAGATTAAAGAGTTAGATTTGCATTCACTCGAGACTAGGAGATTAGGGGGACGCTTATTGAAGTTTTTCAAATCGTTAATAAAATCGATAACCTAAATTTGACAAATTTTTCGTTTTCGATAATAGCAATACTCGTAATAACGGATTAAATTACGTGGTAGATGTTTCATTACTAACATCGCTATAAACCTTTTTACGTTTTAAAGTAATTGATAAATGGAATAATCTTCCCGCGCCCGTTCGTGAACTCTACCAGCGTTAGTATGTTTAAGAACCGTTTAGATAAACATTTTAAAAATATTAACGTCGTTTAAATAAAACAATTATCAACAGGAGCTCTGGGGTGATAGTCGAGGTTTGAGTCTGTTGACGATTGATGCCAGCTTGTGACATGCCAGCGTGTGATATGCCAGCGTTAAATTTATATTATTTAAAAAAAAAAAGAAGACTAACACGAACTTAGCTGTAGTTCGTAGCGTAACAAACCCACTTTTTGTTTATACTCTTCATACTTTTTTTTTACTTGTATGGTATGCCAGTGTTTCTTGAGTTAAGACTGTGTTTGCATGGTTTGTAAGCGTTCTTATTTTACTTCTTTTCATCTTTCACCCCTTTCCTATTCTCTTCGACTATTTTTCCGACTTGTCGGCATTGGCCGGTGGATGATGATGGTGAGTCTTTCTTTCTTTTTTCTGAATGAATGTTACCCACGACTGATAGGTTTTGCTACTTACTTAAACTCTTATTCTCTTCTTTTAACTCCCTATTCTCTTCTTTTAACCCCTACTCTCTTCTTTCTCTCGGGGTAACCTTAAGTGGCTCTTAGGGTCTTTGTTAACCTTAGCTTCTGTACATCTGTAGATCTTCTTCAACCCGTCTTTCCCCTATTTATGACTTCCAATCTTTCAAACGCAGAGTATCCAGGTATGTCGAAAACTCTGGACAGGAGAAACGCGAGTTCCAGCACGCGCGCTTTCCCCTGCCTAACGTACCCCCCGAGAATCTTCCCTGGCCGATTGTGCCTAGAATCTCGTCTACAAGAAGAATGTGCAAGTTTTCTGAGTACATTTTAAACCACAATCTATCGTTTGTCCTTTTAAATAAGAACGAAACTCTTATATGACATAATGCAATGAATAAAATCGTAATTTACGCCACACTGCAGGAAAGCAAAAGGAATAGACCAATATATTTACCACTATTTATTGTTGAAATTAAAAAAAAAAAAAACTTGCATTTTCTCATTTAATGCATTAAACGAGAGTACTTTTATAAGAAATAACGCTTTATGCATTCTACACGTTTATTATAATTGCATAAAAATAACACTAAATAAATGGGACCCCCCCCCCCCCAAAAAAAAAACATTAATTATCATTATTATTATTATTATTATTATTATTACTACAAAGGAGAGAAAGGAATATAATTCTGAATGATCCTTTTTACATTTTTTTTTACATTTTACAACATTATTTTTACATTCCAATTACGTGTTTAATTTATTCAGGTGAACTAATAAGTAAATTACGAGTAATTAAATAAATGGTTTAAAATGACGTTGAATAAATGAAAGAGAAGAGAAGAGATTAGTGAATTAGTTTTCAAACTATTTAAGACGGAGACACTGTCAGGTAATGAGAGGAGTTTGTTCCTTCGATCGATCGCACAGGTGACATATTTCTTTATACCATTTTCAGATATAGGAAACACCTACGGAAGCCTCGTTTGAGCGTTAACCATCTACATACTCGGTAATGACACTGCGAGCTGGTCGTACGTTCATGGACGGATGACCGGAGTAGTACTATGTAAAAATAGTGAAGCCTTTGCCTTCTGTCTGCTACTTAACTGTTATATTGTGTGCAATATATATATATATATATATATATATATATATATATATATATATAGAGAGAGAGAGAGAGAGAGAGAGAGAGAGAGAGAGCGGACAAAAGTAAGTAGACACTACGATGATTATCCTTAAATTTATTAAAAAATATATAATCTGCTATAACCAACTTGTCGGGGTAAGGTAACTACTAAAAAATAGGCCCAGTGAACGAAAGGAGCTGGTGGTCTGCACAGGAACTCGTAAATTAGTATGTACTAGCAAAAGATCGGCGCTACGCGCCGATTTTGCTAGATCTGCGGTGCTTGGACCTTCGACCCAAACCGAATTGTGGGCCTACGGCTTATTTTATTTTGAACATCAATTGCCCTTTATCTGGATATCGTTCCCATTCCTCTCACCTTGGGCCTCAGTAATTGGGGTGCCTGTGGCCCTCCAATTACTGGCGAACCAATTATTCGGTCAATAAAACTACAGAAAAGAACGCAGCCATGAAAATCTAAACTTCACAAATCTTGATACGATGAACTCGGATGTGAAGCTCAAGATTTTCATGACTGCGTTCTTTCTTTCTACAGTTTTATTGACCAAATAATTGAACCGACAGTAATTGGGGGTCGCAGGCCCCTATTACTGGGGGTTCAATTATTTGGTCAATAAAACTATAGTCATGAAAATCTTAAGCTTCACAAATATTGACACAATGTGAAGCTCAAGATTTCATTGCTGTGTTTCTTTTCTATAGTTTTATCGCTGTGCTGGGGGCCCTCGGGCCCAGTAATTGGTGGTGTGGGGGGGAGGGGCTGGTCACACATATATTTTCGTTCATTACTCATCACTCCCATCCACCATACGAAGTTTGGTCGAAATCGGTTTCAGAAACGTAAAAGTTTTTTCTGCGGACAGACAGGCAGACACATTTTTGCTAAATTATAATAGTAATGATGCCCGATTAGGTTAATTAAATGGCCGGTTAGGTCAACTGAATGCCCGATTAGATTAATTGAATGCCCGGGTACGTTAATTGAATGCCCGTTAGGTTAATTGTACACCCTTGACGATTGGTTAGGTTAAGTCATTATATTTTCGTTAAAGCCAACGAAAATATCACGACTTAACCTAACCAATCGTCAAGGAGTACAGATGACCTAACCTGGCATTCAATGAACCTAACCGGGTATTCAATAATTTTACCATAGGTTTTCGTAATGATCTTGATGACGTCATTTAATGTTTTAAAATTAATTATTTAATTGCTATTTTCTTACTTACAGCGACAGGCATAATGATATTAGATACCTACTAGAAATTTTGTAATATTTTAAGTGGGGAAAATAAATAATTTTCTAAAAATGATCTTCAACTATAAAGCGCATCTAATCAGATAACTTAATTAACGTATTTCTATGACAACTAAAAATAGAATGATAAATCAATATCCTAGCAATTGTTTGTGTATACGTAAAATTATTGTACAAAATCCACAGTAATAAAACGCACAAAAGTCACGGTAAATAATTTCGAGTGTGGCTCGTTTAACTTTAATTAAACTCGTGTTTATTTAAATTGCCCGTTTTAATTATGTAATTTTTTGTATTGAATCGATAAAGAAATCTTTTGTGAATCGAAAAATGTTAAAATTATAACAAATAAAAATATTTTGTATAAAAATCATTGAATTTTAAAAATATCAAAATATTTTGTATAAAATCATTGAATTTTAAAATGCATGTTTGTTTTTAGTTTTTTGCAAAAAGTTCTTTATGAATTTTAAAATATATACTTTTTTTTAAATTGAATCGATAAATAAATCTTTTGTGAATCGAATGATATTAAATGTTTAGTAAATATTGACTTTTTTTGTGCCAAATTATGATTAAAAATGAAAAATTAAAAAAAATACGTGTACAGGCATTGGAAGAACTGTACCCCTAAAAGGGGGAAGGAATTATGTTATAGAATTTTTTTTTAGCAGGGGCACTGCACAACAAAAAGACGCATCGAATGTGTAAACCGCATTGTTCTACACCAATTGTAGCGACCTGTAGGTGTGCGCAAAGAAACTGTTATATATATATATATATATATATATATATATATATATATATATATAAGGCTTCATTTCTGAAATAGTATATTAGACTAGCAAAAGGTCGGCGCTACGCGCCGATTTTGCTAGATCTGCGGTGCTTCGGCTGAATTGTGGGCCTACGGCGTATTTTATTTTGAACATCAGTAGCCCTTTATCTGGATATCATTCCTATTCCTCTCACCTTGGGCCTCAGTAATTGGGGTGGCTGCGGCCTTCCAGTTACTGGCAAACCAATTATTCATTCAATAAAACTACAGAAAAGAACGCAGCCATGAAAATCTAAAGCTTCACAAATCTTAATACAATGAGCTCGGATTTGAAGCCTAAGATTTTCATGACTGCGTTCATTTCTATAGTTTTATTGACCAAATAACTGAACTGACAGTAATTGGGGACCCTGCGGCCCGCCAAATCATAGTTTTCATTGTTTCGAGTGCATCAATAATATTGTTATAGTGTTCCATTAGTTGTGATAAGCATGATCTTCCTGACCGGAATCGATGTTGGTTATCATTTTTTTTCTGAGAACAATGTTTTCATTGTTTCGAGTGCATCAATAATATTGTTATAGTGTTCCATTAGTTGTGATAAGCATGATTTTCCTGACCGGAATTGATGTTGGTTATCATTTTTTTTTCTGAGAACAAAGTGTGTGTTGGATATAGTCTGCAAAATGGGTCGTGAGGCAGACGTTACTCAGTGGCAAAAAGGAGCCATCGTGTTTGGCAGAGCCCACGGACACAAAATGTCTGAAGTAGCCCAATTTGTTGGTGTGTCAACGCGTACTGTCCAGCGAGTTTACAAAGAGTGGTGTAGTTCGCAATCAACTGACAATCGACGGCGTAACTGTGGCCGGAAACCAATTCTCGACAATAGGGGCCGCCGCCATGTTTCTCGTCTAGTAACTGCAAATCGTTTTCAAACCAGAGAACAATTGCTCCAAGAAACCAATGAGGTTTTCCAGCGACCAATTTTCGAACGGACATTGCAACGAGAACTGCATGCGATGGACATCTGGAGCAGGGTACCACGGAAGAGGCCGCTGTTAACAGCAAGTCACAAATTGGCACGTTATAAATGGGCTCAGAGGCACAAAAACTGGACTGCGGCAGATTGGAAACGTGTAATTTGGTCCGATGAGTCCCGTTTTTGTTTGTTCTCCAATGATGGGAGGCGACGAGTACATCGCAGGTCCAAATGAAGCCTTTAATCCTGAATGCGTCGAAGGTGTTGTTCAGGCTGGAAACAGAAAGTGAAGCGCAGGAATAGACACCCACGGACTCTGGCGGAACTTCGGACCGGCTGATGAACGAGCAAATCGATGTTCAGTACATGCACAACCTCGTAGAGTCTCTGCCTCGCCGGATTCGTGCGGTTATCAAGGCCAGAGGCGCCGTCACACGTTATTAGGTACATTCTGAGAGGGGTGACTAATTTTTTGTCCGGTGTGCTTATGTGGAGGTCGATTAGTTGGTTGGCAGAATTAATGATTTTGAAATTGGAGGGAAGTAACGGGTGGTTGTGAAGATGGCAATGATCCCTTATTGCTGATATGGAGGGTTTGTTCAAGGGCTGCGAAGTTCTGGTAGAAATACCACGATGCTCGTCCACTCTTGTTTGGTATTGGCGGATGGTACTGCCAGTATAGTTCGCTTTGCAGCGAACACAATTAAAAGCGTAGTTAGTGGACGAAGCAAGTGGCTGGGGTGTTTTTTCCTTATGGTTAAGGTAAGATTTGATACTATTGTTGTTGGTGAAGACAAAATGAAATTTAATTTGGGGGTAAAGCGGGGTGAGTAGGAGAAGGAGTTCTGAAAGTATTTTGTGGCTGATGTGTTCGTAATAGGGAAATAAAAAATATTGTACGTCTTTTTTAACAGTGGGAACTTTAAGGGGGGGGGGTGATAAATATTATTAAGAAAGTTTCTGGTTAAAGATTGTAACAGATGTTTTGGGAAGGAGTTATTAATGCTGAAATTATGAATGAATTCTATTTCATGGTGGAAGGATAAGTACGAAGAGCATAGATGATAGGCGCGGTGGATTAAAATTTTAATACTGTTTATTTTATATAGCAAAGGGGTGTGGCTTAGGAAATTAGTACCTAGGCCTATGTACGTAGGTTTTCGATATATGGAATTGCTGAATTTGTTGTTTTGTTTAGTTATTGTAATATCTAGGAAGGGTAAGGTGTTATTGGATTCGTCTTCTTTGGTGAACTTAATATTTTTATGTTGGGAATTAAGGTAGTTAAGAAAAAGGGGGGCGTGGTTAGCACTGTGGAAAAGGAGAAAAGTGTCATCAACGTATCTTTTATATAGGTGTGGTTTATAATGAGTGGGGCAATGGAGTAGCCAGTTATTTTCGTGATGGCTGAGGAAGATGTTAGCTAAAGTGGCACTTAAGGGGGATCCCATGGCTAATGAATCCGTTTGTTAATAAAGTTGTTGGTCAAAAAAGAAATAAGTGTCTGAAGCGGCAAGTGTGATAAGTTTGGTAAATTCTTGTTTTGTCAAGTTCAGGACTGTGTTCGGATTGTTGGCAAAAAGGCTGTTAATACAGATCTCAATGGCTTCTTTAATTGGAACGTTGGTATAGAGAGATACTATGTGGACTGTGGAGGTTGTTGGAATTATTTATGGTCAAAATTTCTTTGGCAAATTCGTAAGAGTTGGTGACGGAATATTCATTTTGGGTAAGGGGGTGGTTAAAGAGGGAATTAGGGATTTTGCTAGTTTATAATTGTGGGTGATGTAGGCCGAAAGGATGGGTGTAACGGGTAAATTGGGTTTATGTATTTTTGGGAGCCCATAGAGGGTACCTGGGGATGAGCCGGAGGAACGTATTTGGTTGTAGACGCCCTCTGAGATTTTATTCTGATCAATATAGTTTTCTGAGGAAACGGTTAATTTTGTCTTCAAGTTTTAAGGAAAAGGTTAAAGGATTATCATTAATCTTTTTGAATTTGGTGGAATCATTAAGAACATTATGAACCTTATTAATGTAATCTAATTTATTAAGAAGGATGGTGCCTTTACCTTTATCGGGACGTGAAATAATAATGGAGTCTCTTTGGATAGTTCTTTAAGGCAGGAGAGGTCTTCTATTAATAAGCGGGGAAAAAACTTTGTGAGGTTTAAAATTATTAGCGATGTGAGTAATTAAGGACTTTAAAAACGGAAGTTTTGTCTTGTCAACTATTGAAATTTTTTTTTAAACTATGAGAGTTTTTTGAAAGATAAAAAGTGTTTAAAATAATTTATCTTAAAATTAGGCAGTTTAAAATCAAGGCTTAAAGAGAGGAGTCGTTTTTCATTAGTATTTAGAGTTCTATTAGAAAAATCGAAAATGGTTTGATCAGGATTCAAGGGCTGAAGGTTGGAGTTTAAGCCTAATAACCTTTGGTAACCTTTGGTTAGCTTCCGCCCGAATTGTTCATTCTGACGAAGGTCAAGCTTTTCACTCCACCTTAGACCTACAGTTTAACGTGGAATCCGAACCACGTCCCACCAGCAGCCCAGCGTCTTAACCATTAGGCCACCCAGGGTACCCATTTATCTACCAACCACTTTCTTTATTGTGTGGAAGGATGAACAGCTGGGTTATGCTGCGCGCCGGCTGCCGTCACCGGGTCTCGAACCCGGGGCCAATGGATTCGTAGTCAACGACGCTAACCACTACATCAGCGAGGCGCATAAGTTAATTTTCTGTTGTATCGTTGCTGAATTTGTTTTCGGTAGATAATGGCGTCTTTAATAGTTTGTTTTTTAACATTAAATGGTCTATAAGACTTACAGATTCTTTTAGCTAAGAGGAGATTATATTTAACAAGGAGTTTTGTACTATTAGAATGCTTAAATGTAATTTCTTTACTTAATAATTTGCACTGGAACGATTTGTATATTATAGAGTTGTAGAGTCGTTTATTATAGAGTTTACATTTAATGAATTTGGGAACAGAATTGTAGCTCTTACAGACGTTTTAGAAATGAAGATCGCAGTTTGTTTTCGTCTATTTCCGGTAAATGTTCTTGGAGTCTTTGTACTTCTTCAGCGTGGCTAGGTCGTATCTTTCTATGATAACTTGGTTGAATGGTTTGTTCTTAGGGAAACGTAGCTTAGAGAGGAATAGGAGGACGAAAAGATGGTACATGTTTATTTACAGACGTTTAGGAAAAGTTCAATTTCCATCATCAGTGCTAAAAAGTTTAAAATCAAATTGAAATAAATAAGTATAATAAACATCGCCAAATAAACTCTCATATTGAAAAGAAATCCCCCATCACTCCGCCTGGCTCCATCTTTCTAATATGGATTATTTTTTCAACAAGCAACCATCCCCCAATTTTCTGTATGTACAATTAGTCTTTCACTACGTTAGCAACCTGGTAAGACCCCCCCCCCCCCCTTATTTCTGATTCACCTTTTAACCGTTTTAGATTTTTTACTTAGTGTCCATACTCTTATTTTTTATATTATTTCATTTTTAATCTTTTAATTTTAATTTAATATATATATATATTGTAACCATTGTCGCACGTTCATTTTAATACATTGTTTGTTTTTGTTTGTTATACTTATTTATTTCTATTTGATTTTAAACTTTTTAGCACTGATGATAGAAATTGAACTTTTCCGAAACGTCTGTAAATAAACATGTACCATCTTTTCGTCCTCCTATTCCTCGCTAAGCTACGATTTCCTAAGAACAAACTATTCAACCAAGTTATATATATATATATATGAAAATTATTTCGCGAAAGTAACACGTGAAAAATATTTATGATGAAAAAAAACACTTTTACAAAAGTGCCGATTGACGATATGCTTGACTTTTTCTCCCGAGAATTACATAAGTACGACCTGCCACTACCTGTACAGTGTACACATCGTTTTGGAACTCATTAAACTTTGCATCAAAGACTGTAAGTTCACTTTCAATAGCGAGAGTAGTATAGCCGAAAAAAGGGAGACAGACAATGGATCAATTTGAAAATTTCCCCCCCTCACCGTCCTTCATGAGGATCCTTCACCGTCCTTCATGACGGTCCCTCCTTTATGAGGTTATAATGTTATAATGTTTCAGACCAACAAAGACCCTAGGATCCACTCATGGCTGGTCTACCTAACTGTGTTCGTAATCGTGTATTGTGTATGTCCTCCGTGGTTGCGGAGGGGACCTACAATTTTACGTGGGTTCCGAACCACAAGAACATAAGAAATTTATGTAAAAACTGCCGGTAAATTGGCAACAACCAATTTTTACGAAACTAAATATTTATCAATTTAAAACTAATTAACTATCGATTTAAAACTAAAGATAGAATCTCTCGATCCAGAGGATCAAGTCATAATAGACTACTATCCACAAATATGTACAATCTATATCTATTTATAACGGACATGCAAATATATCAGATCCAAAGAATCCAGTCAATTTCATTACGGTATCCATCAAGTCACGGTCCATATCGATTGCGGACCAAGACAAAATTTACAACCATATACAGTACATTACACTTAGGAGGAAAAGTGTAGGTGTGGCTGTAAAGACTGTACAGTAATGTAGAAATGTGTGTGCACCCATTTTGGGTCTCCCATTTAAAGGTGTTTGTGGGGCAAGTGAAGATCATGAGTTTTTCAATACCTCACAGTACTATGGGGGGCACCGCTCGGCAGAGGAATCTCTTTAAATAGGGTGTGTAAGGACAGAGAGTATCCCCTGACCCAAGACTCTGCCTCCCTATATCCCACAACACTTGTGATGAGCTGTGGGATCTATCCCCACAAAGCCTTAATTTTACTACCTTAAACTATACCCTTTCTATCAACATATGTGTCTAATCGATTTTTAAACATGTTTATAGACGTGCTACTAATTACTTCTACCGGCAAACTATTCCAGCTATTTACTATTCTATGCGTAAAAAAGTTTTTCGCAACTGCTGTCTCGAACCTTCTACTTGTTAACTTACACCCGTTATTTCTAGTCCTATTATATTGAGATATTTCGAAAAAGCTATCTCTATCTACGTTATCAAACCCATTCATAATTTTGAAAACCTGGATTAGATCACCCCTTAACCTCCTAGTCTCGAGTGTTGTCAATTTTAACTCCTTAAGCCTATCCTCGTACGACTTTGACCTAAGCGCCGGAATCATCTTAGTTGCCCGTCTTTGAACTCTCTCGATTTTGTCTATATCTTTGCGCATATACGGATTCCAAAATTGGACCGCGTACTCCAAATGGGGTCTAACTAATGATTTATAAAGTGAAACTATAATATCGCGCGATTTGTACTCAAAATTTCGAGCTATAAAACCTAACATTTTGTTCGCCTTATTGACCGCTGCTGTACTTTGTTTCGCTACTTTTAAATCACCAGTGACTATAACTCCTAAATCTTTTTCCTGCTCTACGCTTGTTAAATCTTTCCCTGACATACTATACGCAAAATTACCGTTACGCGAACCTATGTGCAAAATTTTGCACTTATCAACATTAAATCTCATTTGCCATGTGACTGACCAATCAACGATTTTATTCAGATCTTCCTGAATTTTACCTCTAACTTCGTCATTAATCGCCCTACCACCCAGCTTCGTGTCATCCGCAAACTTTGAAACTGTACTGACTAGGCCGACATCTAAGTCGTTAATATATATAAGAAAAAGCAAGGGGCCCAATACAGAACCCTGAGGAACGCCACTCGCTACATTAGCCCAACACGACTCCGCTCCATCAACGACCACCCTCTGTTTCCTGCCTCGCAACCACTCTTCTAGCCAATTTATTACTACACCCCTGATTCCATGAGCCTTAGTTTTTTCAATGAGTCTTTTGTGCGGCACGGTGTCAAATGCTTTTTGAAAATAAATACACTACATCAACCGCCGATGTCTATCGTAAACGTCAACCACGCTTTGGAAAAATTCTAAAAGATTAGTTAAGCAAGATTTGTTTCGCCTAAATCCGTGCTGCGTATTTCTAACTAGCTTATACACTTCTAAGTGTTCGACTATACGATCCCTAATTATTGATTCCAGTAGCTTACCTACAACAGACGTTAAACTGATTGGCCTATAATTTCCCGCCGCACCTTTATCGCCTTTCTTAAAGATAGGTGTTACGTTTGCTAACTTGAAATTATCTGGTACGCACCCCTCAGAAATAGACGCATTCAAAATCTTTGTTAGCGGCACAACAATGCTATCTTTTAATTCTTTTAGTTGTATGGGATATATGGAATCCGGTCCCGGTGATTTACGCGTTTTCATTTTATCAATATAGCGCGTTACCTCCCCTTCAGTAACCACTATATTATCCAAAATATTACCATTATCAAAAGGTATTATGTCTGTGACCGTAGGGATATTTGTTACATCTTCTATAGTAAAAACTGACGTAAAAAATTCGTTTAGCAAGGTAGCCATTTCCTTTTTTTCAGAAACTAGATCTCCGTTAACATTTTTCAAAGGCCCCAAGACGCTTTTTACTGGATTTCTATTATTGACGTATTGAAAGAATCGCTTGGGGTTTTCTTTACTGTCACGAGCTATGGAGATTTAAAATTCGCGCTTGGACTTTTTTATTACACTTTTCGCTTCACGCCTTAGAGATATGTAGTTGTTTCGTAACAACAGATTATCTTTATCGCACTTATATAGCCTATAAGCCCTATCTCTACTCTTTATAATGTCTCCTACTCTAGAAGTAAACCAGAAAGGCTTGTTGTTTACTTTCGCACGCTTAATTTTGTACGGTACACATTCCTCATTTCTAGTCCTAAATACTGTTTCGAACGATTCCCACATTAGTTTTGCGTTGGAGTTCCCCATCACGTTTTCCCAATTGACGTGTGGCAATTTATTTCGAAATTTACTAAAGTCTGCGTGCTGGAAGTTACGAATTTTAGTCGAGTTAGCTGGTTTCGAGTGACTTACTGAGAGGACAAACTCTACCATATTGTGATCGCTATTGCCCAACGGTTCTATTATTTGAAGATCAGTAATTAGCCTGTCATCCGTAGTTATTACTAAATCTAAAATACTGTCCAACCTCGTAGGTTCCCCAACCTTTTGAATAAGAAAGCTATCCTCGAGAAAATTAACTAAACGATTACCTTCCGCGTCTCCCTGCATTGTATCGTAATTTACGTTGGCGCAATTAAAGTCACCCATTACTAAAGCCTGCTTACTACCGATTATTCGCTTTAGTTCACGATATAACGCTTCGTCCGTATCAGCTGTTTGATTATGGGGCCTATATATAACCGCAACAACAAGTTTGAAATCGTTCAATTTAAGTTCTGCTATAGTCGAATCTATCGGTTCTGGAATTGTGTGCTTTACTTCTATAACGTTCGCTATATTATCTTTGATATACAACATAACACCGCCTCCTCGCCTACCTATTCTGTTTTTAACAAAAAGTCTATAACCTTTAATTTGATACTCCCCTACAAAGTCACGAGTTTCAGTGCTAAGCCACGATTCATTTATCGCAATTATATCATGGTCTTTACAAGCAATTAAAGAAAAAAATTCGTTTATTTTATTTCGTAGGCTACGAGCATTTAAGGATAGAACCTTCAAATTGTTTGTAATTGCGACAACTTCGCGAGCGCAGTGGAAATTTATGGAATTTACGCTGGGACCGTTCGAGTTACGGCAGCCTGAAAAGAAGAGACAGTATTATGAAAGAGTCTTCCTAAACGCGCAGCTCCTACGTCATTAAGATGAAGTCCATCTCCGAGGAACAAGTCCCTCCTGCCGCAGAAACTGTTCCAAAAATTTGCAAAATGCACTCCTTTCTGTTGGCAAAGAGACTTTAGATTATTGTTAATATAGGTCGCCTTGCTGTAGAAATCATTACGATGGATAATTCGAGGAAGTATACCTGTTAAAACAATCTTATTAGTTTTTTCCTTTAATCGCTCTAGTAAGTCCCTGTACCTAGCCAGCAGTTCTTCCGATCTAGAATTTAAAACGTTATTAGTACCGACATGAATAACATACGTTGTGTCCTCGGAGGTACCATCTGTAAATTGGTCAACACTATTAGTTATATCCTCCACCCTTGCACCAGGGTAGCAGTAACGGCGCCTATGACGAGGGTTTCTCCCACAGAATTCCTCGAGCTGTCCTCGAACAATGGAATCGCCAACTAGTCGTATTTCCGGTTCATCATCATCTTCAAAACCTAAAACAGAAAACTTATTGTTTGTTATTATTGGTAGACATGTCTTAGGTTTTCTCAATGGGGCTCCATTACGCACTCGAACGAAGGGTTGGGAACTAGGAGAAGAGAGGGCTATTAATACTATTTATATTATTAACAGAAACTGAGGCAAGAGGGGTCGCAACTGGAGTCTCAAGGGATTTTAATTTAGCCGTCAGGAGCATCACCCTTTCTTCAAGGCTTACTCTGGCCTCCTTCTCACGTTCTAACTCGTTCCTCAGCACTTCCAAGTTTGAGCACCACCTGCAAACTAACTGTTCATTATTATTAGCCATTGTAAACGCGTAAGCGGCAAATTTCCCTTCACAGCGACTGCAAGTACTTGACGGGGGTGCCATGCTTTTAATTAGTTAAAGTACAAACAAAAACAAAAAACGAGCGTTTGGAAATTAATAAATTTTAACGTAGGTCTATCGCGTGCTTATTGTACCGTCACCTGCGAAAACCCGCAAAAATGTTCTTGAAACGCAGAAACAGGTTCTTGTAACACAATTTTATGCTAAATGAATATATAATTAAGCTACCGACGAAATATATGTTAAAGAAAAAGTATTAAATGGAACTTATCTGTCTGCTGTTTACTGACTTAATCCCTTTTTTCCCACGGTAGGTGACCCTTCTGGAGGTCAGGTAGTGTGTGGTTCTTAAAAAAGAAAAAAAAAGAAAAGAAAAGAAAAAAGAAAAAAGAAAAGAAAGAAAAGAAAGAAAAAAGAAGATAAAAAAGAAGAAAAGAAAAAAAAAATCGTTTTCACCTTCATTCAAAAAATAAAATTTTAAAACAAAATTTTAAAAAATAAATTTAAAAAAATTAAATTTAAAAAATTAAATTTTAAAAATGATTCGTCTTCACCTTCCTTCAAAAAAAAAAATTTAAGAAAGGATTGATCCTGGCCTTCCTCCTTGAAAAAATTCTTTCATGAGGCAAACAAGAACAAACATGCAAAAACATACATACATTCGAGTACTTTCTGTTCAGGCAAGTTCCGCCAGACAGTAGAAATGAAAACTTAAAATGAATATCTGAAAGGTTTTAATAGGCCTAACGAGATTACGCATCGACATCAGCACATCCAATTTTCAAATGTTAACAAATTGCGAACAATACATAAATCAAAATCAGATTGAACATATTTTAAATCGAAAACAAGTTCTTTGTTTAAGATCTGTATTATGAAAAATAAAATGAACATTTATTATTCTAATATAAATAAATTAATTTCACTCTTTTTTAAGGGAAACTGGCGTATTTTCAAACGAGATGACCTTCAAATACAATAGTATATGCTCATAGCACATGCATATTTGTTTATTTACTTTTAAACATGTAGTTTTCTGTTATTTACATCGATATATACCATCACATTCACTTTCACAGGCCATCTTCTGGTATGTGTATTAATAATTTTACTGTACAGCAAATTTCGTTATAAAATTGCATGTGCTAAAAAGAACATCAAGTTGCGTAACGCAGCTTTGAAACTGAAGAATCAATTCTGTTATCCTCCTCTAAACATCCACTTAAATATTATTACTAATATTAATTTATTGTTATTATTACATATATATGTACACGTGTTAAGAGTATTTAAATTAAATATATTGATTTCATTTCCCTTCGTAATAAAAGCATCTGGCAACTCTACCCCAATCTTGCTATATTTTTCTCACAGTAACTGTTTTGAGAGTAGTAGTTAAGTTTAACTTTCGTTTAACGACTATTAGCTGCTACTAATCTTGTTATTATTATTATTATTATCATATATATATATATATATATATATATATATATAAAGATATACATATATATATATATATATATATATATTATATATTATATATATATATATATATATATATAAAACATCCAAATAAGTAGGTTGGGTAAAAAACTTTCTTATTAGATGCAATTAAAGTAAACGGGATGTCGAGTTTGTGTGGATTGTCATTTTTAAATAGATTCAGTGGGAAATAGGTACTGAAAGTTGAGAGATTTTTCATTAAGAACCTTTCTAGTTGTAGTTATAGTTAGGCCTATTCACATTACTTTAATTATCATTTCTCTAATTTAACGACTGTTCACAATTCCTCATAATTCTCATAATAAACGTATTTGTTTTCACACCAGTCAGGCCAGTATTTACATCAATCACACAGAATGTTCATGCTTATTGTTTTTGTCATTAGCTGTACCAATCATGTCTTTACAAACTGAAGCGTACCGTTATACAACGTTTAAAATGTTATAATTTAATACTTTATGATATCAGATCTCGTATAAAAAACATCATTTTCTGTACAAATGGCCACAAAAATACTTTCAATCATAATAATGTACTTATAGAACGTACCATACGCTTTTCACTTGTATTAAAAACGTAAAACTGAAAGTTGTATCATCACGCGATCTTCGATTCTGCAATGACGTAAGTGAGCCCAAACATTTAATTTAAAAATTATTTAACAGACCTGACTCATAATAACCCGCTATGCATATTTACAAGAGTCGAATTTAAATAAATAAATAAATATATATATATATATATATATATATATATATATATATATATATAAGGAGTTTGTATGTGGCATTCCAGCAGAAGGCAGGAAGTGCCTGAACCCTGTTTCTCCCATCACTGTCCTCTTCATCTGGCCTTTTTACATGTCACGTCTACCCTGTAAGCAGTCCAGCATACTCTCAAACACGCGCTTCTCACTATATCCCTTACTACACACGCATGCATCTTACACACTACAGTCTTTTCAAAAAAGGTGTAATTTCATAGTTTCGGAGATTCGCGATTGGCCCCTCCTTCCTGCCTGCATCGTATATAGTACCAAGCAAGTCTCTCCACAGTTTACAGGTTTCCTCATTGTCTAAAATTTATAAAGTTCTCTCTTATTGTTTTCCTTATTGTAACGGACATCACAACCGAATTTAAATAGTATTTAAGTATTATGTCGAGCAACATAGCTAGATAACCCCGCCACAGCCTAGTTTCTTTGCATAATCATGAAACATGAAACAAGATATATATATATATACACGGCAAAAGTAGTTTGAAGATTTATTCCATCACACGACTGATTATAATTATACACTTTAGAGGAGTTTGCAAATTGCATATACTTAGACAAAAAGTATTAGATCTTATGATGATTTCATGTCATTATCAGCATGCTTCACTGTCCTTTCAGTCATTGTGACCGTAGAACGTACCAGAACTATGGTCTTGACAAACCACAATGTGTTAAATTTAAATATTGACTTATTGTTATTATTACATATATATGTACACGTGTTAAGAGTATTTAAATTAAATATATTGATTTAAATACATTTCGTAATAAGAGCATCTGGTAACTCTACCCCAATTTTGCTATATGAAAATGAAAATGAAAAGGTTTATTGGCAGACTATAGTCCATATGGCAAATATTATTAATACAATGACAGTTCATACACTAAGGGTAGAAATATATACAATTGATTAGAAATAATACTGCACTGTCGAAGTTAAGTGGAGCTACAGACAGACGTTTTCGTACCAAGAAGTCCATAGCTTAGGCCTTAGAGGATAAATGGCAGGACTCATGGATAGCTTGGATGATCGGGTTGGTTGATTTTTTAATTCTTTGCATTAGAATGTGTTGAGCACGTCTTGTTACCTCCGGGAAGCTCGGGACATTGCGGGTAGCAAACATTTGCGAAGCTGAGCATCTCGGGGGTAATTTATGTAAGAGTCTAAAAGAACTGTTGTACAGCAAATTTAGGGTACTGCCAGAACCTTTTTTATAATTCACCCAGAGTTGCAGACCGTATATATTACTGCAGAAAGTACGAAAGAGTGTGTCTTTAGCTTCACTTGTACAGAAACGAAAGCTCCTTATGGTCATATTCGCTTTAGCATACAGGCTTCGAGACTGTTTTCTTATATCCGAGTCATCACTCAAGGAGCTGGTAATAGTTTGACCCAATTACTTAAACTCTTGTACTTCCTCAATTACTTCACCATTCATTTTAAACCTTATGTGAAAAATGCTCTGTATCAATTGGTCCACAATTAACCCACCCCTTATATCCACAGTCTAACTATAGAGTAGATTAAGTCTAGCCTTGTAGGGGTCAGCCTAGAGATTCCGGAAATGGTCCAGAGCGGCAGATAAATTGAGGTCCACAGTAGGATTCCTCACCAAATTAGGTTAGGGCAATCTACCTTCACCTTTGTTACGCTATGAGTTGATGCTAGGTCTTAGGCCACAATGTAGGCCTAATTTGTCTGACCCAGCTTAATTTACTGCGTTTACTTCTAACTGGGTTAAAAACACAATTAGTCACTTACTACTAGTTATTAGAGACCCTTTTCCCCTTTTGTTTAATTGTTGAGAGCGTACTTGCTGGTGGGGATCTTTTTTCCGTTGTTTGTTCTTCCCCTTCCCTCGTTCCGTCTTGTAGCCCCGTTCCTCGTTTTCGTTCTCCCTTGTCCACCTTTTCGCTGGGCTTTTTCCACCAGCGACCTCTTGGTTTTTTTTGGGTTGATCGGTAATGTATATCTATTACCGAGCACGCTCTTGTCACACAGTATATAAATACTAGTGTGGAGAATAACTCTGGTGAGCAACCAATTGGTTTCATCCACCCAGTTATTGACATAAAAGGAATTTAATAATTGTTCGATTAACTACCTACCTACTCAGTGAACCATTTTCGTTACATCCCAACTACCCACACATCAGTTTTCCATATACTGGGGGCCCCGGGAGATAAAAATTTTGGTGTCAATGTCACCAATTTTTATGTCTGAGTATAGACTAGCTAACTATTTGACTGTAAATGCCTGTTAATCTGATTAACAGTGACTATCCTCACCATCTCATGGAGAAGATGTAGCATTTAATTAGAAGAGAAAATATACATCCATAAGATGAAACTGTCTATGGTCTTTACCATAAGAAAAGGAAAAGTGAAAGTTAGAAGATAAAATTACAATTCCCCAGCATCTATTTTTTGTTGTAAAACTAGTCGCGCCTTTAATGCTGTTTGTCGCTGAGGTCATGTGTCTGTCAATGTTGTAGTAGGATGCGTTACCACTCCTACTGTCAAAGGAATAGTTACTGGAAGTTCAGTGTCTCCAGTTGTTACTGGCGGTGGAGAAGGTTCTCCAAAGTCCATTGTTTTGGGTCCAGGCTCTAAGGGGTACAAAAGAGAAATGTCTCTTGTTGTGTCACCCGTTGAAGTCCTTAATTTGACCACTCTTGTTACCCCGTCTGCCCCTGGTCTGAGTTCTAAAACTCTAGCCAGAGGCCAGTATTGTCTTGGAGTACTGTCATGTATGAGAACAAGGTCCCCTACCTTAATTGTGTCAGACCAATCCTTCTTAGTCATTTGTTATGTCTCTCCCTTAGACCCATCAAGTACTCAGTTTTCCGCTGTTTAATGAAATGAGCTTTAACTCTAGTTAAATGTTGTAACTTAGTCTGGAGCTCATCATGTCGTTGAGTCCAGTTTGGGTCTTCTGAAGAGTCTATATAGTAGTCCGGCAGGAGACTAACTTGTTCTCCCCGAATCAAATGATTTGGAGTTAATGGTTCCGGGATCATTAATGTTGTCACTTACATAAGTGAGTGGTCTATTGTTAATGATGTTCTCAATCTCAGCCAGGAGAGTGAGCAACTCAAACAAGTGTATCTGTTTTTTACCATTTGCTTTCTTCAAGCAATTCTTTACTGCTTGTATATTCCTCTCCCAGATAGAACCATACCAAGGAGAGGCAACCGGAATATACTTCCACTTTATGTTTGAATTTTGTATATATAATTGTGTGAATTCATTGCTTAACAAATCGTGGATGACTTGTTCACCAGCCTTGAAATATGTAGCATTGTCAGTCCAAACTGTCTTGGGTACTGAATGTCGTGCACAGAATCTCTTAAAGACAGCAACAAAAGACTCTGCTGTAAGGTCCTCCACAACATCCAGATAAACAGCTCGTGAGGCAGCACATGTAAACAGTACAATGTACATTTTTTGTTCAGTGTCAACCAACCCCACAGTCAATGCTCCTGTATAGTCAATGCCTACAGTCTCAAAGGGTCTGTTGAGAGTAACTCTCTCCTCTGGCAAAGCAGGAGGATTTGGTATCCTATAGGGCCTAGCATGAATACGCCTACATGTGATACACTCACTCAGGACTGTTTTAACAGTGATCCTTCCCTTGGGTATCCAATAAGTTTTTCTTAATGTAGTTAGTGTCTGTGGTACCCCCATATGATGTACATCATTGTGTGTGTTTGTCTGATGATTAATGTTGTCAAATAGCTAAATCTAGGTAAAAGGATTGGATGTTTGCTTTTGTAAGACAGTTTTGATTTGTCTAATCTCCCTTTACACCTTAGATGGCATTCCTCATCTCTGAACAAATTTAGATCCACAACTACTGATGGTACAGGTTCTTTTTTGTGTTTCCCATTAGTCAAGAATTCTAACTCTTTATTGTACTCCTTTTGTCGTGCATGCGCTATCCAGTACTTGGTTGCAACTTCTGTATAATTATGATTGTTTTTATTTAGCTGTTTGTTTATTGTAGTTAAACAGTTGTGAGCAAACCTCAAACAGTAAGCTGTGACCCTGACAAGTTTGCTGAAATCAGAATAATGTTCATAATTAGTGATTGGTTCAACCTTTTCATTTGAAAAGATTAAATTTAATGTCAAGTTAACTTGTTCCACAGGCCATTGGTCTGTATTACAGAGCCACTTAGGTCCCATGAACCAAGTTTTGTTTGACTTCAACAACTTGTAGGATAAACCTCTGGTCAGAAAGTCTGCTGGATTTTGTTTAGTTGGAACATAGTGAAAGTTTACTTGTAGTCTTTCATTAGCTTCAGCTATTTCTTTTAGCCTATTTCTTGCAAAGATATTCTTACTATTAATGCTAGCATTCCGTATCCAGGCAAGACAAATCTGACTGTCAAGCCAGATGTGGATATCAGTTATGTTCACAACATGGTAAGCATCCTTAAGCAATGAATTGGTTTTAATGGCTAACGCAGCAGCCAATAGTTCCAGTTGAGGTATGGTTCGGGTAGGTTTGAGGGGTGCAACTTTCCCTTTTGCATAAATTAGATGATTTTCTGTAGGACTTACAAGGTATGCACAGTACCCATAAGCATGTGTGCTTGCATCAGCAAACACATGAAGTCTCTGTGGCTTATCCCTAAACCCACAGCACCTTTGAATTTTAATGTTCTGCACTTTTGTTAAATCAGCAGCTAACTTCTTCCAAAATTTTTGCTATCCATTTGTTATTGGATCATCCCACCCAACATTTGTCATCCAAACTTCTTGGAGGAGAATCTTTGATTTTATTGTTGAAGGCAGGAATAGACCCATGGGGTCAAAATTTTTTGAAGCCTCTGATAATATTTGTCTTTTAATATTTACTTCCTCATCAAGTTTAAAACCTTTAGTACAGATTGAATCATGACTGATAGAAGATGCATCCAAATAACAGTTCATACCTAAAGTTTTAACTCTGTCTGATGGATCAGTAAGACCATTATTATCCTTTAAAATCTTTTTGTTTAATTCCTCATCATTTGAAATCCACGCACTAAGTTCAAAGTTACCTTGTTGCATAATGTTTTGAGAGTGTTCATAGACCTCAGATAATTCAGATTTTGTTGTTGTTGAGCCTATTAGATTGTCTACGTAAAAATGTTCCTTGAGGAAATTCATTGTTAAAGAGTTATTAAACTGGTTCAAATGATGTCTAATTGTCATTGCTAATAGGCTAGGTGAGCAATTGGCTCCAAACAACACAACATTAAATCTATAGGTTATGACCCTTTATTCAAATCAAATGGATCCCTGAACCATAAGAACCTAAGTTGGTTCTTGTCATATTCATTTTTTAGATTTATTCTCAAAATTGCCTTGAAATGTCACTTTGTACGGCATATTTATCTAACCTGAGGAGCCAAGTGAACACCTTCCTCCTTTCTCTCCTTTCTCTTGGGGGATAACGCCACCTCCAAGTTTCCTTGTTGCACCTACAGCATCCCCCACCCCCCTTTGCTTTTGCAAAAGCAAAGGGGGTGGGGGATGCTGTAGGTGCAACAAGGAAACTTGGAGGCGGCGTTATCCCCCAAGAGAAAGGAGAGAAAGGAGGAGAGGTGTTCACTTGGCTCCTCAGGTTAGATAAATATGCCGTACAAAGTGACATTTCAAGGCAATTTTGAGAATAAATCTAAAAAATGAATATGACAAGAACCAACTTAGGTTCTTATGGTTCAGGGATCCATTTGATTTGAATAAAGGGCTCATAACCTATAGATTTAATGTTGTGTTGTTTGGAGCCAATTGCTCACCTAGCCTATTAGCAATGACAATTAGACATCATTTGAACCAGTTTAATAACTCTTTAACAATGAATTTCCTCAAGGAACATTTTTACGTAGACAATCTAATAGGCTCAACAACAACAAAATCTGAATTATCTGAGGTCTATGAACACTCTCAAAACATTATGCAACAAGGTAACTTTGAACTTAGTGCGTGGATTTCAAATGATGAGGAATTAAACAAAAAGATTTTAAAGGATAATAATGGTCTTACTGATCCATCAGACAGAGTTAAAACTTTAGGTATGAACTGTTATTTGGATGCATCTTCTATCAGTCATGATTCAATCTGTACTAAAGGTTTTAAACTTGATGAGGAAGTAAATATTAAAAGACAAATATTATCAGAGGCTTCAAAAAATTTTGACCCCATGGGTCTATTCCTGCCTTCAACAATAAAATCAAAGATTCTCCTCCAAGAAGTTTGGATGACAAATGTTGGGTGGGATGATCCAATAACAAATGGATAGCAAAAATTTTGGAAGAAGTTAGCTGCTGATTTAACAAAAGTGCAGAACATTAAAATTCAAAGGTGCTGTGGGTTTAGGGATAAGCCACAGAGACTTCATGTGTTTGCTGATGCAAGCACACATGCTTATGGGTACTGTGCATACCTTGTAAGTCCTACAGAAAATCATCTAATTTATGCAAAAGGGAAAGTTGCACCCCTCAAACCTACCCGAACCATACCTCAACTGGAACTATTGGCTGCTGCGTTAGCCATTAAAACCAATTCATTGCTTAAGGATGCTTACCATGTTGTGAACATAACTGATATCCACATCTGGCTTGACAGTCAGATTTGTCTTGCCTGGATACGGAATGCTAGCATTAATAGTAAGAATATCTTTGCAAGAAATAGGCTAAAAGAAATAGCTGAAGCTAATGAAAGACTACAAGTAAACTTTCACTATGTTCCAACTAAACAAAATCCAGCAGACTTTCTGACCAGAGGTTTATCCTACAAGTTGTTGAAGTCAAACAAAACTTGGTTCATGGGACCTAAGTGGCTCTGTAATACAGACCAATGGCCTGTGGAACAAGTTAACTTGACATTAAATTTAATCTTTTCAAATGAAAAGGTTGAACCAATCACTAATTATGAACATTATTCTGATTTCAGCAAACTTGTCAGGGTCACAGCTTACTGTTTGAGGTTTGCTCACAACTGTTTAACTACAATAAACAAACAGCTAAATAAAAACAATCATAATTATACAGAAGTTGCAACCAAGTACTGGATAGCGCATGCACGACAAAAGGAGTACAATAAAGAGTTAGAATTCTTGACTAATGGGAAACAAACAAAAGAACCTGTACCATCAGTAGTTGTGGATCTAAATTTGTTCAGAGATGAGGAATGCCATCTAAGGTGTAAAGGGAGATTAGACAAATCAAAACTGTCTTACAAAAGCAAACATCCAATCCTTTTACCTAGATTTAGCTATTTGACAACATTAATCATCAGACAAAACACACAATGATGTACATCATATGGGGGTACCACAGACACTAACTACATTAAGAAAAACTTATTGGATACCCAAGGGAAGGATCACTGTTAAAACAGTCCTGAGTGAGTGTATCACATGTAGGCGTATTCATGCTAGGCCCTATAGGATACCAAATCCTCCTGCTTTGCCAGAGGAGAGAGTTACTCTCAACAGACCCTTTGAGACTGTAGGCATTGACTATACAGGAGCATTGACTGTGGGGTTGGTTGACACTGAACAAAAAATGTACATTGTACTGTTTACATGTGCTGCCTCACGAGCTGTTTATCTGGATGTTGTGGAGGACCTTACAGCAGAGTCTTTTGTTGCTGTCTTTAAGAGATTCTGTGCACGACATTCAGTACCCAAGACAGTTTGGACTGACAATGCTACATATTTCAAGGCTGGTGAACAAGTCATCCACGATTTGTTAAGCAATGAATTCACACAATTATATATACAAAATTCAAACATAAAGTGGAAGTATATTCCGGTTGCCTCTCCTTGGTATGGTTCTATCTGGGAGAGGAATATACAAGCAGTAAAGAATTGCTTGAAGAAAGCAAATGGTAAAAAACAGATACACTTGTTTGAGTTGCTCACTCTCCTGGCTGAGATTGAGAACATCATTAACAATAGACCACTCACTTATGTGAGTGACAACATTAATGACCCGGAACCATTAACTCCAAATCATTTGATTCGGGGAGAACAAGTTAGTCTCCTGCCGGACTACAATATAGACTCTTCAGAAGACCCAAACTGGACTCAACGACATGATGAGCTCCAGACTAAGTTACAACATTTAACTAGAGTTAAAGCTCATTTCATTAAACAGCGGAAAACTGAGTACTTGATGGGTCTAAGGGAGAGACATAAACAAATGACTAAGAAGGATTGGTCTGACACAATTAAGGTAGGGGACCTTGTTCTCATACACGACAGTACTCCAAGACAATACTGGCCTCTGGCTAGAGTTTTAGAACTCAGACCAGGGTCAGACGGGGTAACAAGAGTGGTCAAATTAAGGACTTCAACGGGTGACACAACAAGAGACATTTCTCTTTTGTACCCCTTAGAGTCTGGACCCAAAACAATGGACTTTGGAGAACCTTCTCCACCGACAGTAACAACTGGAGACACTGAACTTCCAGTAACTATTCCTTTGACAGTAGGAGTGGTAACGCATCCTACTACAACATTGACAGACACAAGACCTCAGCGACAAACAGCATTAAAGGCGCGACTAGTTTTACAACAAAAAATAGATGCTGGGGAATTGTAATTTTATCTTCTAACTTTCACTTTTCCTTTTCTTATGGTAAAGACCATAGACAGTTTCATCTTATGGATGTATATTTTCTCTTCTAATTAAATGCTACATCTTCTCCATGAGAAGGTGAGGATAGTCACTGTTAATCAGATTAACAGACATTTACAGTCAAATAGTTAGCTAGTCTACACTCAGACATAAAAATTGGTGACAATGACACCAAAATTTTTATCTCCCGGGGCCCCCAGTATATGGAAAACTGATGTGTGGGTAGTTGGGAGGTAACGAAAATGGTTCACTGAGTAGGTAGGTAGTTAATCGAACAATTATTAAATTCCTTTTATGTCAATAACTGGGTGGATGAAACCAATTGGTTGCTCACCAGAGTTATTCTCCACACTAGTATTTATATACTGTGTGACAAGAGCGTGCTCGGTAATAGATATACATTACCGATCAACAACCAAAAAAACCGAAGGACGCTGGTGGAAAAAGCCCCGCGAAAAGGAGGACAAGGGGAACGAAAACGAGGAACGGGGCGACAAGACGGAACGAGAGAAGGGAAAGAACAAACAACGGAAAAAAGATCCCCACCAGCAAGTACGCTCTCAACAATTAAACAAAAGGGGAAAAGGGACTCTAATAACTAGCAGTAAGTGACTAATTGTGTTTTTAACCCAGTTAGAAGTAAACGCAGTAAATTAAGCTGGGTCAGACAAATTAGGCCTACATTGTGGCCTAAGACCTAGCATCAACTCATAGCTAACAAAGGTGAAGGTAGATTGCCCTAACCTAATTTGATGAGGAATCCTACTGTGTACCTCAATTTTGTCTGCCCGCTCTGGACCATTTCCAAAATCTCTAGGCTGACCTACAAGGCTAGACTTAATCTACTCTATAGTTAGACTGGAGATATAAGGGGTGGGTTAATTGTGGACCAATTCATACAGAGCATTTTCACATAAGGTTTAAAATGAATGGTGAAGTAATTGAGGAAGAACAAGAGTTTAAGTATTGGGTCAAACTATTACCAGCTCCTTGAGTGATGACTCGGATATAAGAAAACAATCTCGAAGCCTGTGTGCTAAAGCGAATATGACCATAAGGAGCTTTCGTTTCTGTAAAAGTGAAGCTAAAGACACACTCTTTGTACTTTCTGCAGTAATATATACGGTCTGCAACTGTGGGTGAATTATAAAAAAGGTTCTGGCAGTACCCTAAATTTGCTGTACAACAGTTCTTTTAGAATTTAGACTCTTACATAAATTACCCCCGAGATGCTCAGCTTCGCAAATGTTTGCTACCCGCAATGTCCCGAGCTTCCCGGAGGTAACAAGACGTGCTCAACACATCTAATGCAAAGAATTAAAAAATCAACCAACCCGATCATCCAAGCTATCCATGAGTCCTGCCATTTATCCTCTAAGCTATGGACTTCTTGGTACGAAAACGTCTGTCTGTAGCTCCACTTAACTTCGACAGTGCAGTATTATTTCTAATCAATTGTATATATTTCTACCCTTAGTGTATGAACTGTCATTGTATTAATAATATTTGTCATATGGATTATCGTCTGCCAATAAACCTTTTCATTTTCATTTTCATATAGCAAAATTGGGGTAGTGTTGCCAGATGCTCTTATTACGAAATGTATTTAAATCAATATATTTAATTTAAATACTCTTAACACGTGTACATATATATATGTAATAATAACAATAAATCAATATTTAAATTTAACACATTGTGGTTTGTCAAGACCATAGTTCTGGTACGATCTATGGTCACAATGACTGAAAGGACAGTGAAGCATGCTGATATTGACATGAAATCAGCATAAGACCTAATACTTTTTGTCTAAGTATATGCAATTTGCAAACTCCTCTAAAGTGTATAATTATAATCAGTCGTGTGATGGAATAAATCTTCAAACTACTTTTGCCGTATATATATATAAAATCTTATTTCATGTTTCATGATTAAGCAAAGAAACTAGGCTGTGGCGGGGTTATCTAGCTATGTTGCTCGACATAATACTTAAATACTATTTAAAATCGGTTGTGATGTCCGTTACAATAAGGAAAACAATAAGAGAGAACTTCATAAATTTTAGACAATGAGGAAACCTGTAAACTGTAGAGAGACTTGCTTGGTAATATATACGATGCAGGCAGGAAGGAGGGGACAATCGCGAATCTCCGAAACTACTGCAATTACACCTTTTTTGAAAAGACTGTGTAATGTGTAAGATGCATGCGTGTGTAGTAAGGGATATAGTGAGAAGCGCGTGTTTGAGAGTATGCTGGACTGCTCACAGGGTAGACGTGACATGTAAAAAGGCCAGATGAAGAGGACATTGATGGGAGAAACAGGGTTCAGACACTTCCTGCCTTCTGTTGGAATGCCACATACAAACTCCTTATATATATATATATATATATATATATATATATATATATATATATATATATATATTATATATATATATATATATTTTTTTATTTATTTATTTAAATTCGACTCTTGTAAATATGCATGGCGGGTTATTATGAGTCAGAAGTTATAATGAGATCGATGTACAGTTCCCTCGAATGGTCTGTTAAATAATTTTAAATTAAATGTTAGGGCTCACTTACGTCATTGCAGAATCGAAGATCGCGTGATGATACAACTTTCAGTTTTACGTTTTTAATACAAGTGAAAAAGCGTATGGTGCGTTCTATAAGTACATTATTATGATTGAAAGTATTTTTGTGGCCATTTGTACAGAAAATTATGTTTTTTATACGAGATCTGATATCATAAAGTATTAAATTATAACATTTTAAACGTTGTATAACGGTACGCTTCAGTTTGTAAAGACATGATTGGTACAGCTAATGACAAAAACAATAAGCATGAACATTCTGTGTGATTGATGTAAATACTGGCCTGACTGGTGTGAAAAGAAATACGTTTATTATGAGAATTATGAGGAATTGTGAACAGTCGTTAAATTAGAGAAATGATAATTAAAGTAATGTGAATAGGCCTAACTATAACTACAACTAGAAAGGTTCTTAATGAAAAATCTCTCAACTTTCAATACCTATTTCCCACTGAATCTATTTAAAAATGACAATCCACACAAACTCGACATCCCGTTTTCTTTAATTGCATCTAATAAGAAAGTTTTTTACCCAACCTACTTATTTGGATGTTTTATATTATATATATATATATATATATATATATATATATATACACACTAAAATCACAGAATAACACGTGATCTTATTAATAAGCAAACAACCACATGGAAAAGGAAAAGGAAACATGAAGTCCGAGCGCTTTCGTGATATATTCACATCTTCAAGGAGAAACAGAAAATAGACGGAGATTACAAGGTAAATGAGTTAAATACTGTGGTTGTTTGCTTATTAATAAGATCACGTGTTATTCTGTGATTTTAGTGCATAATGGATACCACGCGCCACTTCGAGACCTTCTCTTTGCTCTTCCCTGGCCTAGCACTGTTTGTTTCTACCTTTTGTTCTGCTTTAGTTAAGTCACACAAGCGAAAGGTTCACCTGATATTTCTAAGATGATGTCTAAGTGAACAAGTTCTCCCCACCTCTTTACCCCTAATAGACTTCTGGATTTGAGAGAACGCCCCTTCGATGAATTCCAGAGGATAGTGTTGCAGAAGCATATAGAAATTACTAAGATTGAAGTCGAAGAAACTTTTAAAGTTACCAGGGCCAGAAGATATAGTTTTGATAGGGCAATTCCACCTGAATGGAAACAACGGTTACTGGACTATTGTTATAACAAACTTAGACGAGAATGTAGTGTTGTGGAAAGGAAACTTGATATTAAATTACAAATTCTAATTGAAAGAAGTGATTGGACTAAGGATGCTAACCCTGGATTTGTGATAAATCTATCAGATAAAGTGTTAAATAAAAATACGGTTACGGCTCTTGGATATGGAATAAATTTTTCAGCAGCTAAAAAGGATGTGGACTATGTAGAAACAGCTAAGGCTTTCTGTAATTTAGAAAAATATGATAATTTGCCTATAGAGGATGTGAATATTTGTAAAGGTATAGTATATAGTGCCATGTCTAAACCCTCTATTCCAAATTGTCCGCAGAGGTTTTTCGACTCTTATGAAGCTTTAAGAAAAGATCAGAATCTACATATAACCAAAGCCGATAAATCAAATGCCTTAGTGATCCTCAATAAAGACGTTTATCTAGGAAAAATGTATGATCTTTTGAATGATGCGGACACTTACGTGAAATTAAGGAACAATCCCCTTGAAACTGTGAACAGTGCATTTAATAAGAAAATTAAACAACTTTTGAACGGTAATGAAATATTACTTAAACAGTTTCTGAGTACTTCACCGTCATTACCCTATATGTATGGCCTGATTAAAACTCATAAGCCAAATAATCCTGCAATGCCTATTGTTAGTTCCATAGGATCTATCTCATATAAGCTATCCAAATGGCTTGTCTCCATTCTTAATCCTCTCCTCGGCACAATTTCACAATCACACGTAAATAATAATGTAGACCTTGTGGAAAAATTAAATAGTATCAGTGTCAATTACAATTTTAGATTGGTAAGCTTTGATGTTACCGCTTTATTTACAAGAGTCCCGGTGGAGGATCTATTAGTGTTTCTTTCGGAAGAATTGGTTAAGCATAATTTGCCATTACCTGTGGCTACAATTATAGAATTAATTAAGCTGTGCATAGTAGACTCAAAATTTGTGTTCAATAATGAATATTTTAGGCAGAAATTTGGTATGGCGATGGGAAACCCTCTCTCCCCCATTTTGAGTAACTTATATATGGAGTTTTTTGAAAGTAAGTTATTAAGGAAGATTCTGCCAAATTATGTTCCATGGTTTAGATATGTAGATGATGTTCTTTGTCTTTGGCCAGTGACTTTAAATCTCAATGAATTCTTACCCAAACTTAATAATTTAACTCCCTCTATCAATTTTACAGTTGAAATAGAAAAAGATTCTTCGATCCCTTTTTTAGATGTTTTAATATATAGGTCTGGAAAAAAGTTTAAGTACAATATTTACAGAAAACCCACTAATAATTGTTCCTATATACATTATTATTCTGATCACCACATTAACGTAAAACGATCCGTTCTTTCTACTTTGTTCCTAAGAGGCCTACGAATTTGTAGTCCAGAGTTCATTGACGACGAAATTAGTAAAATATACAAAATTGCGTTTGATTTAAAATACCCAAAGAATTGCATAGATAAGTCCTTAAAAATGGCAAAGAAAACCTTCTACGAAGTAAAGGACAAGATTCCTTATAACACAAAAAATGTTTTACTGTTACCATTCAGAAAAAATTTCTTTGATCTGCCGAATCTGCTGAGGACTTTTAACGTAAATATTGCGTTCAAAAATTTAGATGTAATTAAGAATTCATTGATTAAGAACTCCCCTTTAAGTGAACATGGTTGTGTATATAAAATCCCATGCACAATATGTAATCAATTTTACATTGGCCAAACTGGTAAGACCCTTGAGTTACGTATTAAGCAGCATCAATACAGTATAAGAAGTGGCCAGGAATCTAACGCCATTTTCATTCACGTAAGAGATACTAATCATCCCATTGACTGGAAAAATGCTTCCAAATTAAGGTTTAGTAAATCTATTGTTAGCAGAAATATACTTGAATCAAGTGTGATCAAGAATAATGCGGACTTAGTCCTTAATATTAGCCCTGGGCTGTATAAATTAGACTCGTGCATTGTTAGAAAGTTGGCGAAGGGCCTATTGTTTTCTTGACCGCATTCTTGCCCCTTAAAGGTTTGCCTTGGTTAAATATTATTTTAAGAACTGTTAACATGCTTATGTGTCCATTTTAATTGTAATATTTCTTTCGTTTATAATCTTTGGGTGCTGGGTGGTTTATTGGACTTTTCAACTGGTTGGCTATTGGGAAAACAATTTTTTCAGACTGTTTGTAGAAATTTTGGAATATTCTGTAAGACGATGGCACCATTCCCTTTGTTTTCATTAAATTCTTGCCACTTAATTGCCTGCTTTAATTAAATACTAGTTCTAATAACCGTTATAATAATTTTTGTTCTCTGTACTGGTTTTTTGTCTAATTTCATCTATATAGTTCTTTTATATTTAGTAATTTAGCAGCCTACAGATTATGTTATCTATAGAAAAAATCTTTAGAGGGTTTTATGGTCTTTAATTTGAGTTGCCAATTGGGAATTTTTTATTTTATTTTTTTTGCTTGTGTATTTAACTCATTTACCTTGTAATCTCCGTCTATTTTCTGTTTCTCCTTGAAGATGTGAATATATCACGAAAGCGCTCGGACTTCGTGTTTCCTTTTCCTTTTTCCTGTGGTTGTTTGCTTATATATATATATATATATATATATATATATATGATAATAATAATAATAATAATAATATCAAGATTAGTAGCAGCTAATAGTCGTTAAAAGAAAGTTAAACTTAACTACAACTCTCAAAACAGTTACTGAGAAAAATATAGCAAGATTGGGGTAGAGTTGCCAGATGCTTTTATTACGAAGGGAAATGAAATCAATATATTTAATTTAAATACTCTTAACACGTGTACATATATATGTAATAATAACAATAAATTAATATTAGTAATAATATTTAAGTGGATGTTTAGAGGAGGATAACAGAATTGATGCTTCAGTTTCAAAGCTGCGTTACGCAACTTGATGTTCTTTTTAACACATGCAATTTTATAACGAAATTTGCTGTGCAGTAAAATTATTAATTCACATACCAGAAGATGGCCTGTGAAAGTGAATGTGATGGTATATATCGATGTAAATAACAGAAAACTACATGTTTAAAAGTAAATAAACAAATATGCATGTGCTATGAGCATATATTGTATTTGAAGGTCATCGCGTTTGAAAATAACCAGTTTCCCTTAAAAAAGAGAGAAATTTATTTATTTAAATTAAAATAATAAATGTTCATTTTATTTTTCATAATACAGATCTTAAACAAAGAACTTGTTTTCGATTTAAAATATGTTCAATCTGATTTTGATTTATGTATTGTTCGCAATTTGTTAACATTTGAAAATTGGATGTGTTGATGTCGATGCGTAATCTCGTTAGGCCTATTAAAACCTTTCAGATATTCATTTTAAGTTTTCATTTCTACTGTCTGGCGGAACTTGCCTGAACAGAAAGTACTCGAATGTATGTATGTTTTTGCATGTTTGTTCTTGTTTGCCTCATGAAAGAACTTTTTTCAAGGAGGAAGGCCAGGATCAATCCTTTCTTAAATATTTTTTTTGAAGGAAGGTGAAGACGAATCATTTTTAAAATTTAATTTTTTAAATTTAATTTTTTTAAATTTATTTTTTAAAATTTTGCTTTAAAATTTTATTTTTTGAATGAAGGTGAAAACGATTTTTTTTCTCTTCTTTTTTTCTTTTCTTTTTCCTTTCTTTTCTTTCTTTTTTTTTTTTTTCTTTTTTAAGAACCATGAAGGACACCTCATAAAGAAGGGACCGTCATGAAGGACGGTGAAGGATCCTCATGAAGGACGGTGAGGGGGGGAAATTTTCAAATTTATCCATTTTCTGTCTCCCTTTTTGCGGCTAGCGAGTATTATCAACAGTTTTTGGAATGGCCATGGGCAACCCCTTGTCGCCCCTCCTCTCCAGTATTTATATGGAGTTTTTCGAAATTACTTACATTCCGAGAATCCTGGGGTTGGCATCCCATGGTTGCGGTACGTCGACGATATTTTGCGTATCTGGACCATGAATCGCGACCTGGATGACTTCCTCCTTCAGTTAAATGATCAAGTCCCCTCCATTAAGTTTACTGGAACAAGACAACTCAATCCCGTTTTTGGATGTGCGTGTACATAGGGAAAGCCCAGGTTTTAAGTTTAGTATCTATCGGAAAAAACAAACAATTTGTCCTACGTACACTTTTACTCTGGACATGACACTCCCATTAAGAAGGCCATATTTTCTTCAATGTTTCTCCGCGCTCTTAGGATCGCCAGTCCGGAATACATGGATGCCGAATTGGAAAAAATCAATGGTACTGGAAGTGATCTGTGCTACCCACCTACATTTATGGAATCTTGTCTTAACAAGGCAAAACGAACCTTCTATCGTGTGAATAATAACACTCGTACTTTGTGAAAGAATATTTTAGTACTTCCATTTTTTCCAGGCCTTTTAGGCATTGCTAATGTACTTAAACTTTTGAATATTAATGTAGTATTTTCATAACACAATATTGTGAAAAATATCATAGCAAAAAATAGCCCTACCAGTAATTCAGGCATTACCTATAAAATTGGTTGTAAACAATGTGATTCCTTTTACATTGGTCAGACGGGAAAGGATTTGCACACGCGTGTAAAACAGCATCAATATTCCGTTAGAACGGGACAGTCGTCCAGTACCCTTTTTGTCCATTTGTCAGAGTTATCCCACTATATTGATTGGAATAATGTTTCAGTTTTATTTCACTCTAGTAACATTGTTAATAGAAATATTCTTGAGTCTGCTATTATCCAATTTGCAAATAACTTTAACATGAGCCAAGGTCTTTTTCCACTTGATCCTGTTGTTTTGAATTTGTTCAGAACAGATTTAGACAAAAAGGGCAAAGTGCTACAATTGGTAGTTTTCCTTACAAATTTGTATGCTCCTCCCACAATTTTTATTTCTATATTTTATATATATTAATATATATATATATATTATATATATATATATATATATATATATA